>LBNU01007387.1:1278-15086 GCA_014162995.1 Artemisia annua
GATGGCGGTGGTTTTGTGACCTTACAACAGGTTTTACTCTCGAGGATCTCAAGAGGCTTACAACCCCACCCATATCTCTTCTGACGATGTAGTATAGGGATTAGCTGGTAAGTACGGGCGATTGATCGTCTCTCACATGGAATTAGTGGTTCGTGTTAGGATAGAATCAGCTAATCTAATAGGGTCTAAGGGTGGAAGGTAAGATTACTTTTGTATTTTATAATTTTTTATGAAAGCACATTAAAATCTCGGGTTCTTTGGGAAGAAGGGCGGAATTAGTTGTTAATCAACTAACCAAGTGTTACTCTTATGCCAATTAAATAAATAAATCTTCTAAAACAATGGAGAAATTTGTTTTAACTTAGTTTCATTACTCCCAACTATCTGTTACTTTAATTGATTATGTGGTTACTTGTGTGGATGTAAGGGTGTATTCCTAATAATCTCATTGGGAGTGGCATAATATCTCTCCAATTCTATGAGTCTCTATCCGCCCTATGCCATGCACGCACACCATAGGGTTGTAAACAGTGGATATGCGTTAAATACTTACCTTAATAACCTAGTTATGCCTCGGACGCTACATGTTCCCAAGACGTTCAAGCACGTTACCATAAAGGAGTTGGCCAGTTTTCTTGAGCCTAACATCGGATGAAACAATCATTCCAACAAACAACAACACACACCAAGTTTAACAATAATTAATATTAGGTTTCATTAGATCTAAGCAAACACGTAGGGAGAATTTAGCTACTTCATGTTAATTGAAGACAAGCCAAGATAAGATAGACAACCAACACATAGAACATATTGATTGAATTAAACTGAGACTTATCTTTAATTAAGCACAGGGTTCCAAGGGTTGGAAACCTAAAAGTCACAGAAAATTCTCATTAGGGTTTGGCCCAAAAGCTTCTCCACAAAGTTCCAACATAATGAATGGAAATTAAGGAGAAACTATATATAGATTTTTAAGTTTCGGACGCGTCAGCTTATAGGGGTCTGACGCCGTCCACTCGCGCCCATAGGGTTCTCGGATGGCCTAGATTCCATTTGGGGGACAGTGGTCAGGGCATGTAAACCTTCTGGGCCGTTCTCCTTTAACTTATGTTCTTGACGCGCCTACACCTTTTGAACACCTGGACGGCGTCAGGTGAATAATCAACTTCTTTTGAGAGATAATATCATTTATATTAAAGAAGCTTATTCTTCTATAGTTTCGCATCATTAATGACTCGGGATGGTGTAACCGGTCATGCCAAAAATATTATAATTATAGTTCATAAACTTATGTTATGGCTATGATTAGCTTTTACTAATCTTTATATAATGCATTTCGAGGAAGATACAAAAGAATATAATGCATCCTTAATATTTAACTTCGTTCCTCATGAAAATTTTATATTTCTTTTACGGAGCAAAATGTGCTAGCATAGATTCTTAAATCTATGAATATAGTGTGTAATATCTTTGACACACTTGTATATTTCATACATCACATTGCATTTTTGCATAAATAGCATTTTTGTTTGCTCCTTCTTATTGTATTTTCGCCACTACTAGTGGTTTGTCATTGTCATACTACCACGACCATATCATTTACCATGATAAATGATCTTTAACCATTTATCGTTACATTATCACATTCACATGAGAGAATGATGATCTCATATTGATCATTTTATCTCATTCACTTGAGGGAATGAACATCTTATGTTGATCATTTTATCACATTCGCTTGAAGGAATGGAGATCTTTATGTTGCAACTTGAGGTTGCCAACCAGTTTCTTTTAACACGACAATATGGAGCAAATTTAGTAAACAGGTTTATCATGTTTGTTCAAACATGCCAATTTCTTTTATATCAAAGCATCGTTCTCGATATATGAGTATATTCGAGGCATTAACCATCTCATCGCATTTTTTCTTTTCATCATTCAGATGTACTACTTAATATTGCGAAAAATGTGCTCGCATTTGCAAGAATCTCTTACTTATGATGGTCAAATCTTTCTTTTAGATGTTGACATACATTTAACGGATCTTTCACCGTCATATACTTTCTTTTTAATTCAGATCTAACACAGAAATTGTGAAACCAAACTCGCTTATGCTTTTTCTTTTAATGCAGCTTGAGGTGCATACAATCATAGCGAGATTTTTGGGAATATTACTTGCTTTTGTGTGGTAATGTATCCTTGAGATCTTACCATAATTTAGCGAATCTTTCATCGTTAAGTATTCCTTTTTAAAGTCCTCACGAAGAAGAGGAGGTTCTCCTAAAAAATTTACAATTAAAATAGATCTTAACATCAAAAATGATATGACAAAATAGATATTTGACTTCACATATAAGTTGTCTTATTTATACAACCAAATTACAAGTTAATTATTTACAATTTAAATTCATGTTAATCATTTGCAACAAATGAATAACAACATTCAATATTTATCGTTTACCATATAAAAATTACTTTGAAACAAATATATGCATTGACGAATAAGTTTCCAAAGTATAACATGTTGTAATCAATTATGATCCAATATGATATTCAAATGTTTATTAATAAAAGTTATGTCAAATTTATAACAAAAGTTATAAATTGAAATGGCAAACTGAGAAGTGATTGACTATTTGTTACACAGTAGAAAAGAGAGATTTAATGCAATCATTTAATAAACGTAGAGATTTAACTTTTTGAGATTTAAATTAAAACGTAAGATTCCTTTAAAAACAATATTTATACTCATTTAATATGTTTGACAATGTTATAGAACTCTTTAGATAAGGAGGAAACAAAAGAATTATACAATAACATAAACATCTATAATTAAGTAATCATAAGAAAAATAACAATAGAATGTAAAAATTCTACGAAAATAATTACGTTATTTGATTCACTTGAGGGAATCATAATAGAACTTGTGGTTCTAACTTTTTTTTTCTCTACATAACATGAAGTTATGTTATTGATTCTATTGATTGAATCATATTAGAACTTGAAGTTCTATTTCTTTTTCTAACATAACATGAGGTTATGTTATTAATCCAATTGATCAAACCATTGATGAGTGTGCAAATACTCATCATTTCTGTCACATTTAAACTGCAAAAACATCTGAATACACACAGAAATACCACAAAATACATAAAATATCTTTGAATTGTGTTTTTATGTGTTTCAGATACAAAAGGATTGAAAACTGATGAAAAACAGTCAAGTTTGCATAATTGGCAGTTTCAGTCCCTGAACTTTCATAAAATGGCAAAACTAGTCCCTGGTTATTCAAAACATGGAAAATATCATCAAAGGTCCTTTGGGATTCACAAGTTGTCAAAAGAAGTCCTTTAAATTCAAAATTTGCAAAATGACAACTTTGATCCCTCAAGTTTGAAAAATGGCAAAATAGGCCCCTGAACTTTCACACTTTGGCAAAACCAGTCCTTGAGGGTTTAAAATGAATGAAAAGTCAACTTTAGTCCATGGGAAATCAAACTTATTCATTTTTAGTCCCTGGATAAAAGTTTTCACAAATTGGCAGGAAAGGCCCCTCAAGTTTCAAATTTGGCAAGAATGGTCCCTGGGTATTTAAAAATTGGAAATTATCAAAAATTACCCTTGTACTATTTTTGTATGGCATAAATGGTCCTTATGATAACTTTTGGGAATTTACACTTTCAGCCCTTCAAAATTCAGAAAATACAAGTTTGGTCATTGGGCTTATAACTTAACAAACCAAACCAGCCCTATGTTTATTATCCTAAACCCAAAAACAAACCAACCCAATAAACCCTTAACCCCTTATTACTCCTGGCCCAGTCCAAAAGCCCAACCAAAACAAACCTAATACCACCCCTTTTATAAAACGGGGTTTGACCCCAGTCAAACCCACCTCCCCTATTCACCCTTTCCCTCCCAACACACTGCAAACCAAAACCACCCTCCACCTCACCTGGTTTCACCTTCACCCCATACCTTCCTCATTAAAACTCACCTTTAGTGTCTCCTCCACCTCCACAACCCTCCAGAATTCTTTAATTGCTCAAAAACTGCTCCAAGTTACCTCTTGGACTTTTGGCGCCAAAAAGCAAGTTTGATGGTTAGGATCAATTACAGAGATCCAACGGTTCAAAGATGGTGGGATAGATTCAGAAGCAAGTGGGGAGTCTAAAAATATCTATAAAGAGAAGAAGGAAGCAGAGGAGGAAAATATCTAATGTAACTTAGTTTTTTTCATGTCGTTCTTAATGTTTTCAACTTTCCAGTGTAGAATTTAACTTTAAAACCTTGTATTTCATGTTTCTAGTGTTCAATAAATCTTTTGCAAGCATCAATTTCAGTATCAATTCTTCTTTTTAGTTTATGCATTTTGTACCTCAAAATCTGTTGTTATCTTGAATGTTGTTAGAAATGTTGTTTGTGGACTCCTAAGCTCACATAAGTTCCTTGTATAGCTTCTGTAAGCTATTAGAAGAAATAAAATTCAGTATTACTTAAGAAATAAAAATTACACAAAAATATACAAAAATAGAGTGAAAATAAAAAATCAAATAAGATGATGAAGAAAGGTTGGAGCAGGGTTAATTCTGGATTGCCCTTGGGTTAGATGCTTCTTGGGAAGCTATAGGAAGTGTTGTTTGGTCCTGGTTCTCAGTTTATGCTTGGATTACAATTGTAAGCTTGTTTTTCCATTTTTAGCATTCTACTGTAGAGTAAGCCTTAAGCTCCTAGCTCTGTGTTTTTATGTTTATTTTGTGTTTGTTAATCATAATATAGCATAATATAGTCAGTTTGTTCTTTGATATTTGTAGTTGCTAAGAATTTCATTTTCTCAGTCAAATAGGGCTAGTTGTCATTTTTATGTTTCATGCAGTAATTGTTGATGTTTTGTGCTTATACAGTCCTATGTCATGATAATATAACCTATGGAACTGAATTTGTGGTCTAAAATAAACATTTGCTTTGGAAATCAATTGTTCATTTTATTAAAGGGGTGTTTGGTTTTGCTGTATTAACTATGGTAGAGATTGAATGTGGTGTTGTTCTTGTCTGGTGTATGTCACATTAGAATCTAGTAACTCAGTTAAACAAAGAAATCTAGTACTCCTTTGATAAAAAGTCAACAATCTCTTTGATCTCATCCTATGAGTTCACTGTCTTTAATTTTGAGTCCATAATCACCAAATCACCTAATTAGTTGATAACTTAGCTTAATTTAGTTTAAAGATAACTTATTACAACTAATTCAGTCAATTAGATCCATTAGAATCTCACTTAAGTCAACTTTCTAGTGTTTATTAAAAAGTCAAATTTCTTAGTAATTTATTTTTGAATAAACTTGTAGATTTTATTGTGATCTTAATATTAGGTTTTAGGTTGTAAGCTTTTACAGACTTAATATTTTGCTGCTCTTGTTTACTAGAATATTTTTAGTTAATTTTTATTAAGTTGTTAAACTGCTTATTTGTTCTCTTCTTATTAGCACTTTTTCTCAAAAGTGTCCTGTGCACAGCTTTAATAGCCTATTTCATAAGCTTGTGAAAGCTTCATTAATTATCTTTAGTGTGTGTAATTTGTTGTTATTTGTAGTCCATCTGGCTTACTTGGTATTCATACTCTTTATTTTCCATTGCAAGCTTATTTGTCTGCTTATTTTGTGCCTAATGTTTTCTCAAATCCATTCACTACACTGAGTCATCAGTATAGTGGGTCACTTTTCATAAGCCAACAAAAAGCTATCCAGTGCACTAGAGCTTGTGTGTTTTGGCTTTTCAAGAAGCCCATCCACCACTCTCAAAGGTTCTAGGGTTGTTTATCATTTTCAAGCTTATTACATAAGCTAGCTTAAAGCTTTTTGTTTGTCCCAATTTCTGTGTAACTTGAGAATACAGTGTGTTGAGCCCTTTTTCATAAGCTTCTAATAAGCTCATTTGTGGGCCTCATCCTTGGAGCTTTAGCTTTTTGGAAAGACCATCAACCCAGCTTGCTACATCAGCCCTTGTTTTGTGCTTATTAGCTTATTTCATAAGCTCTATTTGCCCTTAAATATCTTTGCAGGCCTGAGTTGTTCACTGTGGTGAATGGAAAGTGCTTATTAGCTTATTCCAAGCTATTCAGTGCTAATCATTGTACCACCTTGCTCTTTTCCAGTTCCTTAGCTTGTATACATATTATTTTATCTTTGGTTTCATTTGTGAAGCTTATTTCAAGCTTATTCAAAGCTTGAAGTTCCAAAACAAGCTCAAAAGCTTACATGTTGGACATAAGCTCAAACAAACTAAAAAAATACTTATTTTTAGGTTTTAAAACTTTTGGTCTTTAATTAAAGTTGCATAATTACAGTAGTATAATAGTTTATACAAGAAAAACACAAAAAGAAAAAAAATAGAATAAGGTGGCTTATTTAGTCCTTATTAGCTTAAGCCCATTTGCTTATTTTTGTTAACAACATAGTTTTTTAATATTTTTTCTTACGTTTCTGTCACCTTAGTGTATTTCTAGAAAAGTTTAGATTTTCTTAGGTTATTTAGTATTATATAATAAATCAACTAATAGTTTTTAGTAATTAATAAATAGTAATTAATTAATAAAAATACCATAAAATATGTAATAATATATTTCAGTTTTAAAATAAGTTTTTATAATATTTATAGATTTTCAAATTAAAATTTCAAATTTATTTTACTTATATTCCTATTTAATTGTATTTTAGGTAATTATAAATAGTTTAAAATAGTTTTAATTAATAATATTAATTAAATAATCTAATAAATATTTTTTAATTTTCCAATAATTTTCTTATAGTCATTAGGATTCACAAAAATATATTTCACATTTGTTGGATTTATATTGGATCACTTTTCACTTTTATTTTGTACGTAGACGTTTCATTAAACGTAAACGTACACGTTTTAAAGGTTTTAAGTTTTCTTAACTTTATAATAAGTTTCTATATTTATAAATATTTTTTTTTAATTTATTTGCATTAAGATGCTAAGACATGCAATCTTCTATAGTTAAAAATCGATCTTTCGTCTTGTACGTTTACGTTTATTTTAAACTAAACGTACGTTTTAAAGTTCTTTTACGTTTTTAAGTAATTTGATTTCCCGTGTTTGTTTTATATATTCCCTAGTGTAAAACACTCATAACCCTTTTTTATTCAAAAATATTTTGATCTCGAATTCGTTTTTATTCAGGATATCACATCTCTTTGGGACTTAAACGACCCGGGGATACACCAAACTCCTCAGGACTTCATTGTATTGTGTCTTGAACATTCAGGATTTTTATTACGATTAGCCATTCACAAGTGGTTAGTTTGTGTGATAAAACCTGACGGTTTTGGACCAATCAACCATATTAGAACTTGAGGTTCTAATGTATTATCACTCACATAACTTGAGGTTATGTGATTTTGATTATGTTTATCGTAGTAGAACTTGAGGTTCATACTCTCTTTTTTTTTTCCTAAACATAACGTGAGGTTATAATATTGTGATTCTCTTGAAAGAATAATAACTGAACTTGAGGTTCATTAAAAGAGATACAATAACTTGAGGTTATTGTATTTTTAATTTATTCATTGTAATAAAACTTGAGGTTTTATTATAAATAAATATAATCATAACATGAGATTATGATATTGATCACGAAAGAATCATATTAGAACTTGAGGTTCTAATAACCTTTTTTTCTTTAACATAACGTGAGGTTATGTTATTTTTTATTCTTTGTATGTAGTCCCAACAGAACATGTATTAATAAAACATGATAAAAGAACATATATACGGAGTATATATGTTGATATATGTTAATGTATTAAAGTCAACGTAGTTTCGTGTTGGGCAAACCTTTACTTACATAGTTAAGTGTTTAATTACCGGAAAGAATATAAGTTATCTACAATTTTATTAACGTATTGTACGTAGTCGTTAATGATAAATAAAATACTGTCTCACATGTTTTTAAGAGAACGTTCCTTAGCCTTGCAAACGTATAAATAATCAAATTACAATTTACAAGTATTAACAAAACGACAATAAATTTGCATCGTGTTACAATAAACACGGGCTTTTCTACAATTTTATGTTGCTTGATAAATTAGTAAGATGGTGTTAACTTGAGATGTAAAGCAACAGAGAATTGATTTAGATGTTACTAGAAATTCAGTATCATACAAACAGTTAATGGAGTAATCAAAATATATATCATATCTATAATAAAAACTAGAACTCCAAAACCAAAACTAATTTTGATATAATGAAATAAACTGTTGTCGTTGATATAATAAAATGATATTATTTATATGGAACATTCAAGTACCTTGATAAGCGATTCAACTTCCGTGATAAGCGATTCAAGTTCCTGCCGTTAAAACGAATTATATATAAATTGTTAGTTTCGTATATGTTTTAGAGACTCCTGCTGATAACGTATTGTAAATTTAATGAACAAGCATAAAGAATAAGAATATAAATTCTTATTAAGGTGATCACAAGGGTTACAAATGTGTAGTACTTATAGTGTAAACAAGCACATGTTAAACCCTAATGGGCTAAATTGTGAATATACATAAACCAATAATATTTACAACAATTATATACTTTTTTGAAAATTTTGTGGCGAGAATTAAGTAATAACATCTATTAGCACCCAACAAGGCTAATGGGTCAATATACAATATTAGAATCCGACAAAGAAATTGCATCTCGAAAATTAGGGAAAACAAAGTTGGAAGATGTGTTACATACGTTGTGATATAATCCGAGATATCTCGTAGTATTTACAAGCTTGAAGAAGTTGAAGCTTAAAAATATCCCAGGATTTATGAGCATAACTTATTCCAGACCTTGAGCTTTTTAACTTATTCAACGAGCAAAAAACTGTATGATACTGTAATAGTATAATGATCCCTTCAAATGGGACAAAAACAAAACAAATTTCTGCATTTAATGTCCATAGTTGAGATTTTTAGATGGGTATTGAAGTTTGTTTCGTTCTTGACCTGGCTAAAGGCACCACAAAATTGAGAAGATAGAAATTATTGCAAAAGCCACCAATCAAAACATAACACCTCATTTTGTAGATTTTTTTTGTAAATCTTTTGTAGTTGTAGCATAGCTCAGAATAACACAAAGAAAGGCAGGTGTTTTCAAACTGAATAATGGTAAAGAAAATCTTAGTTGCAAATGCTTATAAAGCGGTTGGGATGATTCAGGAACAAAAAGAAGTTAAAGAGTGATATGAGTAAGACTTTCATAAGATGAAAGTTTTGGTGCGGCCAAACGTATCATTCTACTTCACACATTTTTTGCTGTCATAAAAGTGTGAGAAAAGCTTTCTACACGTATAAAGGTGATTTAAGCTTGACCACTAACATTGTCCATCTAAAGGGTAACCCAACATTCCGGGACCCATACCAACTGGTCCGACAATTAGCTTATAGAAGTAAATCGCAAACCTGAACTTGATACCCAGATCTGAACCACAGACCTCTTGGGATAACGTTTCATGTCCTTGAGTAGGCGACCATCACAGGGACAACATTGTAGATTTAGTGAAAGAAAAAGTGAAATGTTATATATCACTTGGTGGTGGTTTAAGGTAATTAAAATGATTAATTTCATATATCACCCTACTTTCATCAAAACCTATATATCTCATGTTGGAAGAGTTATCAACTCCTTCACATCTCAGAAACAATTGAGACATTTTCAAGGAACTTCAAAGTCTTGAACTTCACTAGGAATTGAAGAAAGCATAAGCTAATGGTTATGAGAAGACATACTAAGAACACTCTACATATGACCTTCTGATATCATTTATAGAAAAACAATGCAACCAAATGATGCCTAGGCTGCAAAAGTGTTGCTCTGTTGCTTTTGCCCACCATTGATGCACGATTATCTCAGTTATGAAATAATGATTCGGAAACTGGTAAGCAGGTAAAATTCATGTTGCAGCTTGACGGAAGTGTTTCTAACTTTATCAGTATCAACTCTGGGTTCTTTTAAATTAAGGTGCACATAACTAGATCTTATCTAATAAAAGTTGCACACAATATATTCATATTATGTGACAACAGGAGCCTAAACTTTCACAAAACAGGAGCAAGACACCAAAGTCAACATATAAATGAACAGAACACTAACCAAGACTCAAAAACAGATTTGCATTACTTTGAAAAGTATCAAAATCACTAAAGAAATGAGCCGAATATGCGAAGTTAAAACATAATTCCACCGTAAGCCTGAAAGAGAAACAACACTGAAAAGTCTGCCAAAAATACTGCATAGCTGAAACACAAACTGCCTAAAAAAGGGAAGTTCCCTTTCCCTTCTTGTCTCCACCGATCTCAAAATGCTTGCACCTCTGCAGCATAAGTATAAACAGTCCATCAACAACTGATATACGTTTAGACGATATACATAAATATAAGGTCAAAAGCAAACCTTGATTGCATGCTGTGAAACATGTTTGCACCCTTGGCATTGCAACCTCAACACAATCTTCTTGGTGGTTTTCGCCTGCAGATTAAAACAAAGGATTATCGAACAGAATTATTTGAATTTTTGAATCAACCAATGGCATAATGGACTGATATATTGATGTATAATAAGACGGAAATAAACAAAAATGTTGACCTTCTTGTGAAAGACGGGCTTTGTCTGACCACCATAACCGGACTGTTTTCTGTCATAACGACGCTTTCCTTGTGCAGCCAAGCTATCTTTTCCCTTCTTGTATTGTGTCACCTTATGCAAGGTGTGCTTTCCACATGCCTTGTTTTTGCAGAAAGTCTTCTTGGTCTTAGGTACATTCACCTAGAAATTAGAATCAAGAGGTTATCAGTACATCCATTAATAAAGTATACGATACACCTCAAACATAATACACTAATGTTGCAATCATTTCAACAAAAACTAAAACTTTTTGAGTGTTATCAACGGTTGTTGAAATGTATCGTGAGCCTTCAAACTTATGAAATGGGACTATGAGCAGTATAGTAAATTGGTAGTCACGTGACATAGCTTAACATTAAAGATGTCCTAGAAAAAAGACTATAAATAGAATGCTCTGCTATTCATATTTTTTATAGAACTTACGTGCTTTTTAAGTATGTATGATCAATTTCTTAATTATTCTTTCATAAAATATGTGCTCAGACTTCCATCTTAATATGTTTACTATAAAAAAACTACACTAGTTATCTTGATCTCTAAGAAGTCATTAGTTGCAAAGTAAAGGCGTCACATGTACCGAAATTATCAACAATGCTAAACATCAACAATGACTTTGCAATTGCACTAAGACTTCTCAAAAATAGCAAGGATACTACCCAAAACCCCTGCTGCTATCTTGGGAAACTTTTATACTCAGTAATTAGCCAACCAGCAACCGGAAGCTAAGCTTAGTACTTTTTAGGCATCAATATGTTACCATCAGATTAACACATTCCGTCTATAGATTACCCTGTGAAATCTCAGCTAGACATAAAAAAAATGGTATCCTGAATGACAATAACAAATTTAATGTAAAAACTTCCACTAAGCATAAAGACAAAAAAAACTATATCTATATAAACTCAGACATTCCTCTTCAAGTAATTTTATCTTAATCTGATGGCTATCCATATATTTAACATTTTTATTTGAATAGACCACACTTACAATATTGATGCTCGTACAAGTCACTTAGCTTGGCAAAGCAGGGTCAGTTATTCGGAGAGATTGTATTCAAAAAAACAGGACTTTGGTTGGCACATTGTTATAGAGAGAGAAAAGTCACTGAAATTTTTTAAATACATTACTTGCAAGGCTTAGCATATGTTCATTTTCTAACAAAATGATAAATATAATCAACAAACAACGCATCTAAACTTTACAAGACTTCTCCCTCAATAACAATGATACCACCTGCAATCCCCGTTGTCAAGGAGATCTTTTTTTTTTAGTTAGCCAAAAATTTACTATACGCCAGGCGAGTAAACTTATCAGCATCAAATGTAAACTGAATTTTTTTCAAGTAAGCACATTACATCTATAAATGACCATCAGTAAGATAAAAAATTTAAAACTTCAATAGGCTTTTCATACAAATTCACCAGGCAATAACAATGCAACCAACAAACCTAAATAAATCATTTCTAAATCAAACTTGAAAGAAGTCGGATACACTTTTAACAAAGAAACGGTCTCCTAAACAGAAACTAAAAAATCCAATAAAAAAAACTTCAATAAAGCAAAGAATACGATGTTTCAAAATAATCATGAGAAGAAACTTCCTTCTCGTTGGCAAGATACATTATCTCGCAAAAGTCACGAGTCAACTCAACTCAAACACGACGATGAAAGACTCATAAGAGCCAAAACTCAAGAACCGAGTCACCTTGTTTCAAAAATATTTGGCTCGACTCGTGACTCGTATAAGTTTGACAACTATCTTTCAAATACAAATACATATAATGTGTTTACTTGGAAAAATGACCCATCAGATCAAAAATTATGCTTGTTTTAAGCGTAACGTGACTCAGCTCATGACTCGTAGAAGTCAGACATTTATGCTTTCACAAAGACATGTATAAAAACTTGTTTACTTGAAAAAATCAAAATTACTTAATAACAACACCACCCAAAAACCCCTATTATCAAGGGACTTTTTTAATTAACCAAAAAGCCACTATATGTTACGCTGACTAAATTTATCAGCATCAATATAAAATGTGTTAACATCAAGATTTAAGTTGGTGCGGCGATCTTCTTATGCAGTCGCTGCGCAATTCAACGACGATAAAGTGAAGACTTAGCAAATAGCAACTACTGTATTACTTTTCAGTTTTCATAACAATGCTAAACAAATCAATAAACATCTCTAAAATTGCAACAAGACATTAAAAGCTGCACCATCCAGAAACCACTATCCAAGTAAATTTATGGGCATCAATATACAAGTGACTTTTCCAAATAAACACATAAAATCTCATAAACTATGTGAAATTTCAACTAGCATCACGTAAATATTTAATCAACAATAATAACGTAACCAACAAAACTAATAAAAAAAATGCATTTCCAAATCACAAAATTCAAAAACTCCAATATTGTATATAGTATGCACTAAGAAAATGGTATCCTAAACTAAGCTAAAAACTCAAATGAAATAAACTACAGATGATAATGTTTACAGTGTTACCATGGTGACAAGGTTTGGAGAATGGAGCTGGAAGCAGGAGGCGCCTTAGGGTTTCACCGATGTCTTTATGTTTTACGGCACAAATTATATTTGTTAGGTTTTTGGTGGTGTTTTTGGTTGAGCCCAATTAAAGCCCAAAGAAGGGACCAGTTTGATTTGTTTTTAAAAATGATTTTAGGCCCACAAGCTAATAGCACTTTTAGAGGCTCAGGTAGGGGTAGAGGTGCAAATCCAAAACCGGGTTTTTTGTAAACCAGAAAAAAAACCGGAACCGGTTTTTTTAAAACCGGTCCGATTTTTTTAACTGAACCGATTAGACCGGTTTTGGGTTTTAAGCCCCGACCGGTTTTTTACCGGTTTAATAGCCGGTTTTTTAGAAAACCGGTTTTAACCGGTTTTATTTATTTAAATAATTTTTTTTATATATACGTTTCAAATTTAACCGGTTTTAACCAGTAAAAAACTAGCCGTTTAAAAAAAAAAGTTAGCCGTTGTAAATTTTAACCGGTTTTAAAACTAGCCATTTTTTAAATATATATATATATACATATATATATATATATATATATATATATATATATATATATATATATATATATATATATATATAT
>LBNU01007387.1:30527-47179 GCA_014162995.1 Artemisia annua
AATAAAAGTCATCTAACTTGTTACTTTTTGTCATTGTATGTAACCATGATAAACGATCGTTACTCTAAAGGACTAACGGTGCAATGATAAACCTAACGACCGTTAGGTTAACCTGCTCCAGCAGGTGAATCAAGTCACCGCTACACACAATGGACGAATTTAGCAAGTTTAGTGACACATTGGGAAAAAAAAGAGAAAGCTACATACAATGGGAAAAAGTGGCAAGTTGCATACATTTTCAGGTAATTTGCCCAAGATTATTTTAACTCATATAGCTATGAAGAAGCTAATTTTCTGTATTCCTTAACAAATTTTTTAGCCGATATCTTAATCGGAAAAAAATAGTTGATAATTAAGTAGTTAACTTATTTCTTTTTGGTTGATTGCTTTGTAGTTGATTATCCATTTAACAATTTGTATATGTGGTTATACACTGGCTGCCAATAAACAACAAGCAATTTTCAAAGGGGACCTTTTCAAAGTGTGAATCTGAAGTACACTGGCGAGAAAGGAAAATGTGTCTAAAAGAAAGGAAAAAGTCACTTTTGAACAAGATAAACCAATTAAAACTAAACTTCCTTATCCTTCGCGTTTAAACGATCAAAAGCACCGTGAGACAATAAATTACCAAAAGGAAAAATTCTATAAAATCTTTCAAGATCTTCGTTTTGATTTAAGTCTCGCGGATGCCGTTGTTTTGATGCCAAAATTTGAGTCGATGATCAAAAATTTGTTGAATAACAAAGAACAATTGTTTGAAATGACGAAAACGCCTTTGAATGAAAATTGTTCCGCGGTTCTTCTTAAGAAGCTTCCCGAAAAGCTTGGAGATCCCAGCAAATTCTTAATTCCGTGTAATTTTCCGAGGATGGTTCAATGCTTTGCCCTAGCCGATTTGGGTGCTAGCATTAACCTTATGCCTAAGTCAATGTGGAAGAAATTGTCTCTTCCCGATCCTACTCCCACGTGCATGACCCTCGAGCTCGCCGATCGATCTACATCTCATCCCATTGGAATCGCCGAGGATGTCATTGTTAATGTTGGAAAATTTCATTTCCCTGCCAATTTTGTGATTGTCGATTTTGATCCCGATCCAAGGGTTCCTCTCATTCTCAGTAGAGGTTTCCTAAGGACGGGCCGTGCGTTGATTGATGTTTATGATGAGGAGATTACTTTGCGAAATGGTAATGAAGCCGTCACGTTTAACTTGGCTCAAACGGCGAGATACTCCTCCACCGATGATTGCATGTCCGTAAACCGTGTTGATGTTATTGATGAAGTTTCGGAGGAGTATTCTCAAGAATTGCTTGGTTTTTCTCATGATTCTTCGCGTGGCAATCTCACTCCTTCTTCTCAACCTATTGTTGCCGACTCTTCCCCTTCCCTCACTCCGTTTGAGGGAAGTGATTTCTTTTTGGAAGACGTCAATGCCTTTCTTGCTATCGACACACCGGATGTTGATGATTCTTATTACGATTCGGAGGGAGATATTCTTTTGCTTGAACAACTTTTGAATGAAGATCCTTTTTCTCCTCTCCCTCCGAAGAACATTTGTGTTGAAGAAGTTAAAGAAGTCAAAAAAGCCGAACCGTCTAATGAAAAACCTCCCGAGCCCGAGCTTAAAGAGTTACCTCCTCATCTTGAGTACGCTTTCTTAGAAGGAACCGACAAATTTCCCGTTATCATTTCTAAATTTCTTCAAGATGAGGAGAAGAACCGTCTTTTAGATGTGCTTAAGAAGCATAAGAGTGCCATTGCTTGGCAAATTTCCGACATTAAGGGCATAAACCCACGTTTTTGTACTCACAAGATTTTACTTGAAGATAATTACAAACCTTCCGTCCAACAACAATGACGGGTTAACCCAAAAATACATGAAGTCATTAAAAAAGAGGTTATCAAATTACTCGACGCTGGGATGATTTACCCCATTTCTGATAGCCCATGGGTTAGCCCGGTCCATTGTGTTCCAAAGAAAGGTGGTATTACCGTTGTGAAGAATGATGATAATGAGTTAATCCCCACACGTCTCGTCACCGGTTGGAGAGTGTGTATCGATTACCGCAAACTTAACGATGCGACTCGTAAAGACCATTTCCCGCTTCCTTTTATGGATCAAATGCTCGAACGTCTTGCGGGAAATGAGTTCTATTGTTTTCTTGATGGTTTTTCCGGCTATTTTCAAATTCCGATTGATCCCCAGGATCAAGAGAAAACTACTTTTACGTGCCCTTATGGAACGTTTGCTTACCGACGAATGCCATTCGGCTTATGCAATGCTCCTGGAACGTTCCAAAGGTGCATGATGGCCATTTTTCATGATTTGATCGAGAAAACAATGGAGGTCTTTATGGATGATTTTTCGGTATATGGTGATTCTTTTACGTCTTGTCTCTCCCATTTAGAACAAATGCTCCAACGATGTGAACAAACTAATTTGGTTCTAAATTGGGAGAAATGTCACTTTATGGTTAAAGAGGGTATAGTCCTTGGCCATAAGATTTCTAAGGCCGGGATTGAGGTTGATAGGGCCAAAGTCGATGTGATCGCAAAACTACCTCATCCCACGACCGTCAAGGGAATTCGAAGTTTCCTCGGTCATGCCGGCTTTTACCGACGTTTTATTCAAGATTTTTCCAAGATAGCCCGACCTTTGACCCACCTTCTTGAAAAGGATGCTCCGTTTATCTTCTCAAATGAGTGCATTGATGCATTTAATATTCTTAAGAAGAAGTTAACGGAGGCTCCTATCTTAGTTGCCCCCGATTGGGACTTGCCTTTTGAGCTTATGTGCGATGCTAGCGATTATGCTATCAGGGCGGTCTTGGGGCAACGGAAGAACAAATATTTTCAGCCGATACACTATGCAAGTAAAACAATGAATGATGCTCAATCTCATTACACGACTACTAAGAAAGAGATGTTAGCCGTTATATATGCCTTTGAAAAGTTTCGACCTTACCTTCTTTTGAAGAAGTGCATAGTGTATACGGATCATTCGGCTTTAAAATACTTAATGAATAAACAAGATGCTAAGCCAAGACTGATGCGATGGGTTCTCCTCCTTCAAGAATTCAATGTTGAAATTCGAGACAAGAAAGGAGCGGAGAACCTAGCCGCCGACCATTTGTCTAGACTCGAAAATCCTCATCAAAGTGTTCTCGAGAAAAAGGATATTAACGAGTCATTTCCTCTTGAGACACTTGGGAGTGTATCACATAGTGATTCTAGTACCCCATGGTTTGCCGACTTTGCGAATTACCATGCGGGGAATTTCATAAGGAAAGGGATGTCGTCCCAATAGAAAAAGAAATTCTTTAAGGATGTTAAGCATTATTATTGGTACGACCCCTACTTGTTTAGAGTTTGTGCGGATCAAGTGATTAGGAGATGTGTCCACGGCAAGGAGGCCGATGAGATTCTTATGGCATGCCACAATGGACCCACGGGGGGACATCATGGTGCCAATTTTACCGCAAAGAAAGTTTTTGATTCCGGCTTCTATTGGCCGACGATATACCGAGATGCACAAGATTTGGTGAAATCTTGTGACTCGTGCCAGCGTCAAGGAAAAATTTCGCAACGTGATGAGATGCCTCAAAACGCTATTCAAGTTTGTGAAATCTTTGATGTATGGGGTATCGATTTTATGGGACCATTCCCGTCTTTGAGAGGAAATAAGTACATACTTGTGGCGGTAGATTACTTGTCTAAATGGGTTGAAGCGAAAGCGCTCCCCACAAATGACGCCCGAGTAGTGGTTAAGTTCCTGAAAAACTTGTTTTCCCGATTTGGTACACCTCGTGATATCATAAGTGATCGTGGTACTCATTTTTATAATGATCAATTTGCTAGAGTCATGTCTAAATATGGAGTTACTCATCGTCTTAGTACCGCGTATCATCCGCAAACGAGCGGTCAAGTTGAGGTGTCCAATCGTGGACTTAAGAGGATTTAGAAAGAACCGTAGATGGAAATCGTGCCTCTTGGTCCGATAAGCTAGATGATGCATTATGGGCTTTCCATACGGCTTACAAAACACCAATCGGGTGTACTCCATATAAGCTTGTTTACAGAAATACTTGTCATTTACCCATCGAGTTAGGGCATAAAGCATATTGGGCTTTGAAACATGTTAATTTTGACCTTAAGACCGCGGGTGATCATCGTAAAATACAATTGGATGAATTGGTTGCATTGCGTGATCAAGCTTATGAGAATTCTTTAATCTACAAAGAGAAAACAAAGAGGATTCATGATGATAAGATTAAGAATCGTGATTTCAATATAGGAGACCGAGTCCTTCTTTTTAATTCTCGATTGAAGATTTTCTCGGGTAAGCTCAAAACTCATTGGTCTGGACCATTCACTATTACCCATGTGTTTCCTTATGGTACCGTCGAGTTATCTCAACCCGATGGTCCCAACTTTAAGGTGAACGGTCATAGAATCAAACATTATTTCGGAGGGGATATACCACCCATGGTAGTCACGGATCTCCAAACTTTCCACAAGGAAAATTGAATTCGGGGATCGAGTCAAGCTACGTGACTCGGTGAACAAAAACAAAGCGCTTCGTGGGAGGCAACCCATGCTTATCATTTCTATCTTCTTTCTATTTTCTTTTCTAATGTGACGTGAGGAGGGGTGACCTCTTCCACTCTTGTGTTTCTCGTGGTTGTTTGTGAATGTCCAGGATTGTCCCGAATTATGATGACTCTCGTGCTCGTTGTTTCTCTTCTCCACTCGAGTATCATTCTTCATGCTTTTGGAAATCCGTAATATCCTTAAATCTTATCGACTAACGTTATCTTTGGCATAATTAATAATCGGCTCTAGATTTTTGTTAGGATTACCCTTACCTTTGAAACATTGAGGACAATGTTTATCTTTAGTCTGGGGGGGTTAATCTTCGATTTGATTTGACCTTGCACTTTCACTTTTGTTGTTTACTCTCGCAACCCCGTTTTTCCTAGAAAATAAAAAAAAAAAATTGAAAAATTTTGAAAATTTTCAAAGAAAAAAAAAATGATGAAAATGGTGTGAAAAAGCACAAAAAAATAAATAAAAATGAAAAATTATGCGAAAATATAATAAGTGTTTTGACACCATGTTGACTTTCCAGCTGGCGAGAGTAGGAATAAAATTTTGACTTGATCGGGCGTGTTGAGCCATAGCTTGTTCCCTTAACCAATGATGATCACATAAGCTTGTGCTAGTCTTGTACACAAGGAGCTATAAAATGCGAATTCTTTCTTAAGAATCTGCAAAGTTCCCGTACTTTACTTTATATATGCGCAGCTTAAAAGCTTTCGCTAGTCTTTTACATCAAAGGAGCACTAAAATGCGAATTCTTTTATTAGAATTTGCAAGCTTCGTATTTGACTTTATATATGCGTGGCTGATTATCGGCTAAGTATTTGCGGATCTCATTATTTGAGATTTGTTAAAAAGGCGAAGAGCGAGAAATGATAGTGTTTATTTAGAAGTTAGATGCCATACGTGGAGTAGTGGTTCTCTTTAAAGCTCATCGAAGGTACTTGTGGTCTTTTGTTCCCATCAGTTTGTTTCACCCCATATCTTGTGTATAATAATTAAAGATGTCTCGGTTTTGACGGAATTTAGTTCTTTATCTTCTTAAGAGAATTTTTGCTTGAAAAATTGGGTACACATCAAGGATACACGCCAATCGTATTGAATTGTATTGTATTATGTTGTATTGAGTTGTACGTATGTGGTTTCAAAGCTACCCTTTAAAGCCCGGTATTCATAAGTGCTAAGGTGCTTTAAGACTTCGGATTGAGATCGGACCTTGGATCCTACTTCTAAAGGCGGTAGGTCTTGGATTGAAACCGTGAAGGTTCGGAGTTGAAAAGTTACTAAGGCAAGAAAAAGTGAAAAAAAAATATATGAAAAAAAAGTAAAAAAGTGAAAAATCAAAAGAAAGAATAAGGATTTATGTTGAGATTTATGGATTATGAGCTTAAGTATTAAGACTAAAGTTGGTAGCACGTGAGGTGCATGCGAATGATCCTAGATCGGGCACATGAGGTGCACGTGAAAGTACTCTCCAACTTATGTCTATTTGGATGTATTCCAAAGTCTTTGTATGTATGTATCCAATATCCTTGATGTGGACCTCATTTTTAAAGCAAATTTTCTTAAGAGAAGATCGATAACTACTTAGCATTTGAATTCTTGGTATCTTTATCGAACTAATTCATATTGGAACGAGAAAATATGAAGCAATTCATTTCTCAACTTAATTTAAAATAAATAGATACACTAAGATATGGNTATCCAATATCCTTGATGTGGACCTCATTTTTAAAGCAAATTTTCTTAAGAGAAGATCGATAACTACTTAGCATTTGAATTCTTGGTATCTTTATCGAACTAATTCATATTGGAACGAGAAAATATGAAGCAATTCATTTCTCAACTTAATTTAAAATAAATAGATACACTAAGATATGGGAGCAAGGGGTTTTACACAAGTAACTACGATGAGTAGTATTGACATATAACTTGTAAGTAAACGGTGATCTCGTTCATAAGCTTAGTTTGGGGCTTGTGAAAAATCAAGGACGATGAATTTTATCCTTATGGTCACATTTCTATGAATTGTGTTTCTACTCTATGACCCTAAAAGTTATTGCAAAATAATGAAAGTTAACATACCGTCACCCAAATAAAGTGAAAAATACAAAAATAGTAGTGTAGAGTTATTATATGGAATAAAATGGGATAACGGGGCGTTTTCGGGAATAAATATTTTTGAAATCTCTTTTGAACGTTCTTGCTACTTTTCAAAGTTAGTAAAAAGAGGTTTTGAAATTATTTATCTCAAAAGCGTGATTTGATCACATTGCGTGAGGACAAGACAATACCTTAGTCTGGGGGATTTTTGGTATGTGTGAATTCACATACCTTTTCATGGCCAAAAACCGACCCAAAAAGACTAATTATGCTAACAAATGCCAAAGAATGTGTGTTTTTATGTTTTTGATTGTGCACGGTCGGATATTTCACAAAAGGACAAAAAAACAAGCCAAATACGACAAAACGAGCACGAGATTTGGAACGAGTGTCAAAAGCCGGAGCCGGGAAGCATTTTTCAAGTATTTGAGCTCAAAGTGACAACAATGGTCCTTGAAGAATCACTATTCGGCAAGAAAGGTCCTTGGATATGATTTTTAGATTTGACATGAATGGTCCCTTATTTTTCAGAAAAGTATAAATTGGTCCTTGTGATTTTTAAATACTCCATTATCTTAGTAACAAAACACATATCACTCAACATAGATTTCATAAACTTCATAATATAATTCGATGAAATAGAAAATTGTACCAAAGTGATTACAACGAAAGAACAAATGGTTTCACAGAGAAAACTCTCTTGGCTCGTTCTCCTACCCTCTGTCATAGTAATAGGATTACAACTCAACCTTGATATGGTGAACTTGGTATGAGTTCACCAATATCACTTTGTATACTTTCCCCTACTATTCTAGATGTTGCCCCCTTTTCTTCTGGTTCGTTCCCTTTATTTTATAGACTTCACTTGACCTAATTTAACTCCAAAGTTCAGTAATTGAGGACAAGTGATCGGCCTCACAATGAATGCAATCAATAACTATGCCTTTGTAACTGACAAGATAAGTGCGCCGTACTCCGTAGAAAGTATGCCGTACTTCGCGTAGATTCAATCTCATTTACCCGCCAAGCAAGTACGCCACACATAGTCCTAAGACCGGTGGTATGTGTGAATTCACATACCTTTTCATGGCCAAAAACCGACCCAAAAAGACTAATTATGCTAACAATGCCAAAGAATGTGTGTTTTTATGTTTTTGATTGTGCAGGGTCGGATATTTCACAAAAGGACAAAAAAACAAGCCAAATATGACACAACGAGCACGAGATTTGGAACGAGTGTCAAAAGCCGGAGCCGGGAAGCATTTTTCAAGTATTTGAGCTCAAAGTGACAACAATGGTCCTTGAAGAATCACTATTCGGCAAGAAAGGTCCTTGGATATGATTTTCAGATTTGACATGAATGGTCCCTTATTTTTCAGAAAAGTATAAATTGGTCCTTGTGATTTTTAAAGCTGCCAAAGTCCATTATCTATAAACCTTAAACACAAACAAACCCAATAAACCCATTAGAAAAACCCACAAGCCCATGATCTAATCCCCTTAGTCCACCACTCTTAACCTGGTACCCGGTCCACCCAAATAAACCAAACCCGGTCCAATAGTCAAAATACAATAAAATAACTTTCCCTCCCCCCAATTTAACCACCCCGTATTCCCCTTCCCAGCAACATGAACCCTAAAATTACCATCATCCAAATTACCACATCTCACTTTAATTAACCTACAATTACCCTTCACCCAACCTTCTAGAAGACTTTCCCACGTGCTCAGAGCATGATTAAGTAATGATTAGATAATGATTGGCTTCGTGGACACATGTCAGTTTCCAATTGGTCAAGGCACGTCATTCCTTACACATTGGATCCCATTTCTAGAACGTTCTGACACTATCTGACAAGGACAGAGAATGTGTGCACGCTTGGATTGCCAACATGTCAATTTGAGGGCTTCTGATTGGTGGTGCCACCTCACACCAGATGATCTAACGGTTCTGATTGAATTGAAGAAACACAGAATGATCCAAGGGTTATGACACAAGCTTCTAGACGTATCTCTCAGCATTGGATACCTTACCCTCTCCTCACCTCTCCTCACCTATATATAGCAGTCATGTTTACTCATTTTGTGTGTAGAAAATAGGTAACGAAGTGCTGCTATAATGATTTTAGATTGTTAAATTTGTATTTCTTCTTGTAATAATTCAGTTAGTTAATAAAAGTTTAGTGAACTTCTTCTAATTCTTTGCAATTTACTTTTGTTTACTTGAATTTTAGTTTTAAAAGTTACTTCATAAGCTCAAGTTACTGATCCATTAAGCTTCGCAGAAGCTCACTTTTAAGTTTTTCAAACTTTTAAACTTACATATCTGTTAAATCTTTTATAAGAACAATAAAAGCTTAAAAAACAGAAAATATAAAAAAAAATAAATAAAAAAAAGATGTTTTCAAATCTAAATCCCAGCTTGCAACAAGCTGTTTTGTAGAGTAAATCAGCTCATATAAGGTTTCTAGCTTTTGTGAGTGTGTATACTAGCTTAAAATAGATTTAGCTTCAATTTCTCAAAAAGTCAAAAAGTCAAAAAGTCAAAATTCCATAAAGGAGGTGATTCTGGTTACTAGTGATTGTATCATGTTTCCTGGTGTATATTGAGCCTATCTTTAAGATAGGCTAGCTTGTGGAGGTTCTCAGATAGCTGAGAACTGATTTGTAAGCTTTCAATTTCATTTTACAATCCTTTATACCTTTTATATGTAGTTAGTTTCATGTTTGCTGCATAAATAGTTTAACTGATTCATCTACTTGTTTTGTGATTCAATCAGTGTTATTTGATCATTAGTGAGCTAAATAGTTTGTGTTTGAGCTATATTGTTCACTGTTATTTCTTGTTTGATTGAATCTGAGTTTGCTACTGCAGTGGAATTGATGGAACTGTGATTTGTAGTGTTTGTGTAATCTAGCTTTAGTTTGTAGTTGCTTTGACCTTAGTGATTGATAATTGATATAAGTTGAGTATAGTTGTGGTAGATTTGAGCATAGATAGCTTAATTGTAGTTTAAACAGTTTGTAAAGGAGTGTTTGGCACTAAGGGAATTGTTGTGTTCAAGTGAGTTGTAACTGGTTATGCTTGTTCTGATGTCATATGTAGGGTAATATTAGAGTAAATCTAGTTTGATATCAGTTAGTGATTCATAAAAAGTCAAAGTGTTATTGAAAATCTCATGACAGTTAACTAATGAATGATTTTGCTTGATTGATCCTTGAATTTGTTAAGTAGTCATTCATATTAGTTAAATTTAGAGTAACTTTAGCTTAAAACATCTTATTAGTCTAATTAGAGTAGATCTAAATCAAAATAAGTCAACTGTGCAAAGATCATAAAAAGTCAGAGTATACTGTTCAATAGCAGTCCTGAATGTGGTTTTCCTTGCTGAACTTTGATCAAATTGGAGTTCAATTGGTTAGATTCTGATAGGGCTTTTGCCATTTTAGCATAGTTTGGTTGGTGATCTTCAATTTGCTTCTTTTAGAATTTAGGAAACTGCTTATTAGATTGCTTATTAGGAGTCTGCAACTTAGGCCTTTTTGTGTGATTGCTGAATCTTTCGTGTAACTGCAGTTATCCTTATTAGCTGGTGATCTCAGTTATTATGCTTGTTTTGAGTTAGTTTGAGTATATTTTAGTTTCTCTATCAGTCCTGTGCCTTCTGGAACCTTTTTGTGCTTATTTGTGTTTGCTTTTGACTGCTATTGCATGAAACTGATTGAGATATGATTTGATTTGCATGTTTCTGAGTTTGTTTGAGCATTCAAAGTCTTCTGTGTCAATTTCAAATAGTTTGGGTTCAAGTGCTTATAAATAAGCACTTGAAATAAGCTGTAATAAGCCCAATAAGCACTTCAGTGCTTATTTTTTTTTAAAAAGATTTTCTTACAGAAACTTTAGAATAATATTTTAGATTTTCTATAAAAATTTGAGATTTATTTGATTTGTTTTACTATTTCTTTTCATTTTTAATAGATTTTAGAATAATAAATCATTTTTAGATACAAATTAAATCACAAAAAGACAAAAATATTTTCTGATTTTATTTTTAATTTCATTTTCAGTTTATTAAGATTTTTAGAAAATAATTTTGTAGAATAAACTTTGCATTTTATAATTAGTTTGAATTTCTTTTATTAAATAAAAAATACAAAAATAGTTTTTAATTCATATTAAATAAATAAAAAGTCAAAATAATATTTTTCTTTTTCCTAAAATTTTCTTTTATCATTTTAAAGTTTTAAAAATTTCATTTGAGCCCATAGGTTTAGCCTAGCTTAAAATTCACTTTTTATTTTGTTATGTAGACGTTTTAATTAGTTTACGTTTACGGTTTTTAACATTTGTGCTTATCATACTTATACTTTGTGCAATATTACTTGTTTTTTATTGCATTTTCATATTATTAGTTTAAATTCAAATATTTTCTCTTTTCACTTTTTCACAAACACGATTTCACGAATCGAATATCACGATTCCTTTCACCTTCACACGGACACGACCCGGGTTTTGATTATTCGTTGATCAATACTTGGACTATAAATGATATAATTGGTTTTAAATCAATCAACCGGCGTACTTGGGTCTTTCATATTTGTATTTTCATTCCAAGTCCTTCCTTTTATCGTAGTTGTTACTTTATCGTCCTTTAAGTGGTATTTCTAACTTCCTTCTTTCATTCAATCCTGCAACCAGATTAGTACCAATTCTACACAAATAACACGATATGCTATGTAATATAATAGATATATAATATATATAATCGATAGGATAAATATGTATAATAAGAGCGTTATCAAATCCCACATACTTAACTATTGCTTGCCGTCAAGCAATCCTTAAAAATATTTTTATTTTTATCTTATCAAAAAATCATAAGCCAAGATAACGCGACTAAGAATCTCACGAAAGTGGAAAGTATAATTCACTCACACTCATATATCGGGTATAAAAGAATCACACTCAGTTGCTCAGACATGGTAAATAAATTACCATAGGCTTGTACAAAAAACTAAACTTCACCGACATGGCGTAAGCACCAAGTAGATTTTATCAAAGAGAGGACTTTTATTCGGGTTATAACTTTTGGCTAAAGGTAATAATATGGGTATGGATTAGACATGGGATTATATAGTGAAATTGTTTCTAAAAGAAAATAATAATAAGTTGAAAGTCTATTTTCTGTAATAACGATCTCCATTTGGCTCATGTTTCGCCAACACTTTATTCTCCTCGTACATATATTTTTTCTTTCTTTTTCTTTTGTTTTCTTGGGAAATATTTTGTTTTCCCCCATACTTACGATAAACACACCACTTCAATCAAAACTAGAAGTTTGCAACCTTCATATTTCATTCAAAATAGCATAATCCGTAATTTATTTTCTCTTTTTTTTCTTTCTTCTTTTCTTTGGACTTCCAACAAGGTTTAAAGGTTTAAAAGGCTAAGGTGTATATATATTTTTTTCTTTTTATAGTGGATGTAAGAAACGAATAGATTGGCTCAGAATGTTGTTCTAATGGTATCTAGCACTAAAGATAAGTGCTACAAAAGGTTTTTTTTTATTGGAAATTAGATAATCGATGTGATTACTAATATATAGTTTTATTGGATGGCTATTTGGTGTAAATCCTAATTTTGCCTCTTTATCATTTAAAATCACTTATATCACACGAATGTGATCTTACAACGGTCTCGTAAAGTTTTTAAGCACAAGTTCTAGAATAAATAAAACATCAGCATACTCATAAACAAAGAAACAAGCCAATAATAAAGGCATAAGGCTGAAAATTCCTCACATTTAAGTGGTAATGGTTATGAATATGCTAGCACGCTATCAATTCCGAGTCGAATTAGCTTAAATGACTTAACTCGATTATTTTTCCAAAATTATTTAGTAATGTGGCGTACTAAGTTTCAAAACCGTCGCACTTAGGCATTAAAAATCTGTTTTTCTTAATTCATTCCAATTTATCTCACCCCCCCCCCATACTTATTATGATCATTGTCCTCAATGTGACAGAATATAAATAAAATAGAGAAATGGGAATGAGTTACTTTACTATAGGACGAATTCAGCAAAATTGTACAAAGCAAAATGGAGCCTTCGTACTAAATTCGTAACCTGCACATTATCATAAACAAAACAAAACATGCAAACAAATATAATCAAAAGATTAGATAGATTATTATTTATTATATAATAGTAGTTATGCAAATTATTTGCATATAGATATATATATATAGATATAGATAGTTATTGTTTTTGTTCTTGTTTCCCCCCGGTACCATTGTGTTACCTGTCCCAAATTACCATCACAAATTGTTGTTTAAATGCCAACAGAGGCATATTATAGACCATCAGAATGAATTGTTTGAAATTGTTTTAAAACAACAACCAGATATCTGGTTGAAACCTTCCAAGTGCGCCGCACACAAGTCATTGTGCGGCGGTGTTACTGCTGCTGTTGTTGTTGTTCTTCCTGTTGTGGCTCCTGAGTGATGGTGGTGTTACCATGCATCCAAAGGCTCCTCTTCCACAACCTCTGGCAAATCCTTCAGCTTCCCAGTCTCCTTACTCCTCAACAGTTTCACCACATCCCATGTTGTTCAGAAGTTCCCAGTCAACAATACAAGGAGAATAGTGATCCTTAGTTACCAACCTAGCCAGAACCTGATTGTACTTCTTCCTATTATCCTGAATACACCCTCTCCACTGCAAGTGCTCATGGTTAACCCTGCCAAGCAATAGCTCATCTATACTCACAGTAGGTCTTTTCCTTTTGTTCCTAGAAGTAGAAGCTTGTACATTAGTTTCTGATTCCTGCACACATGCCATAGACACAAGATTATTAGCTGTTAGTGCAAAAAATATGGCTAAATCTCTCTCAAATTCTAATCCTCAAACACTCTGTTTTGAATTCAGGCAAAAAGTGCGGCGTACTTGACAACAAGTACAGCGTACTAACTAGTTTAAAATGTAAGTACGGCGGTTCAGATCTGAAAACCGGCGCACATAGCGTTCTGGGCGCGAAATATTTGATTCTAAAGCATCATGCCAACAAAACTACGTTTTCAAACTCATTCTATAGTTTTTCTTCACTGATCTTTAAAAACCCCTAAAAATAAGCAGTTCTTATCATAGGTTTTAAGCATTTAGGCATCATTTTCATAGTTCCTAACATGTTCCATCTATAATCCTCTTTAATATCTTATCTCAATCTCTCCTAGATCAAATAAGCATATTCAAATTCCTTTTCTTCGCAAAAATAGTGATCAAGGTCAAACCCTAACCCTAATTCGATTCAATCACACGCAAAACCTTCATTCATGAAACTAGATAATCCTAAAAGTTCCAATTATCTTCTAACTAACACATTTATCAAAATATAAAAATCTAAAACATATTACAAAAAATATTAACCCTAAAATACGAAATAAAATTGTAAGAAAATCAAACAAAATGGATAAACATACCGAAGACATGATAATGTGGATTGATTTTCTTTCAAAGATCTTTGTGGTTAATTTTCGATCAAAGTGTGGCGGTTTTTCTTTGTAGTGTGTGTAAATTTTTTGTAAGTTATGAAAGATTTTCAAGTTATATTTATAGCCCCGCTCAGAAGTGCGGCGTACTTGACCCCAAGTACGGCGTACTTGCTACAAATTTTTCCACAGTTAACAATTTTAACTAACATGCATACGTAAAAACGTTCAATCCACATATAATCAACTTCATTATATTCATTCATTCATCAAAACATTCCTTAACTTTCCAGGATACAATGTTTTGGTACGTTTTATTCAAATGATGAAAAATAACATAGAAAAGAAAAATAAAACAAGTAAAACAAACTTAGGAGCGTATGTTGCTACTCCTATCCGTCATCCATGTTTTTCAAGCTCTGAAATAACCGGGTGACATGACATCACTCAGCTTGTACTCTCCTGAAACTTTCCTTCCAGTTTCAACCTTTCAGGCATCAATCACAAACGGTTTTTGTTGCTCATTTTCCACACAAATCTCAGCCCAAAGAGTTATTTCTCCAATATTGTAACTAATAATGCTCCTAGTGTGTTCCACAAATGGTCTACCTAGGACAACCCCTGTTTTCACTTTTTCTTCCACATAGAATTCCAACTCGTATCCTTTAGTTTTTTCAATAGAGTCATCATTAGTTTCTCCCACCAAATTCATAACCAGTTTCTTGTTAACTTTCTTTTCTCCATTCTCTAGAACTTCATAACTTAATCCTAATTGGTCCCCTAGTTCTTGAGAAATTAGGTTTTTCTCAATTTCAAGGTCCAATATTCCATCAGAGGCAAATACCCCCTCCACATAACATGGTGTGATATATTTCTCTCCAACTTCTTCATCATCAGCCATCCTATGGATTGAAAAAACTTTAGTATCCTCACTCATTTCGGAAGTCAGTATATTTAGTTTCTCAAAATTTTCCTCAATAGTTGTTGTCTCTTGGTAAATAGTGAGTATACCTTTAGCAAAATCCACAGTTCCCTTTGCTAACACCAAGAAGGGTCTCCCAGATATCACACTAGGTTCCCATTCATTTTCACTTGGGTTAACATAAAACTCCACCAAGAACATATCCACATTCATTTGAACTAGCAATTTCTTATTGATTATTTTGCTTCCATTTTCCCTTTCCTCAAAACCCAATCCAAGCCTTTTCATTAGCTCTTTAGACACATAGTTCCTATTGTAATCCAAGTCAACTACTGCATCATTAGTGTAAATATTTTCTACATGGCAAGGGGTAATAAACTTCATGAAACATTCATCCGTTTCTATCCCGTGAAATATGTGAATCATTTTCTTATTCTTTTTCCCCATATCTGTTATGTCAAAAGTAACTGCTCCTTGCCAGGTCTCTTCAGTTTCCACTTGGTCATTTTCAGCAAGAGAATTTCCCTTATCTAAGCAAATACGTCCAATACTCGAGTTTGGGTCCATTTCTAACATTTGACAACATAACATCAAGTAAACCATTAGTATGTTAGTACAATCAAAACTAAATGATATTTTGCACTCCAATAACATCAGTAAACATTCAGAAATCAAAAGATGGATTGGTTTAATCATAATGAACAAGATAAAAGTCTTCTGTGAACTTTTGGTCATAAAAGTGCGACGTACTTGACAACAAGTGCGGCGTACTTCCCTTTTAATCTTGATATTGTTTCGAAATTTCCCCGGAAAGACCGACGTACTTGAAAAAAGTGCAGCGTACTTCCCCTGTTTTTAGTTTCAAATTTTTTGTAGTTTTTAGAATACCTCAGAATTTTATTTAAACATATAGTCCAGATTATTATTATGCATAAACAATTAAAAACAAGACAATATCTAATTAACCAAATAAGCAAATATTTTTGTATTTTCGATGAGTCATAACATATTAACAAATGCATCAATCCAAAATTCCAAATACCAAAGGCACATAAAAAGCAATTCTCATGTTCTCAGCCTTGAATTTAAGCATTAAAAAGTTTTTGTTTTGGTTTGATTTTTGTCTCAGTGAACTTTGTGAATTTTTTCAGAAAGTACGCTGGTTTAGAAAGTAAAACCGGCGTAGTTTGAATTTTTCCAGAGAATACGGCGCACAAACTTGAAAGTGCGGCGTACACTCAGTCTCAGAAAGCAAATATTTGATTCAGTTTGCCCGAAAACTGTACGATTATGTTTGTAAAAAGTCTCAAAACACTTAACCAACTTGATTTTATCAATGCCAATCCCCGGCAACGGCGCCAAAAACTTTGATGTGTTTCAAAAGCTTTAAATTTATAATACTAATTTCACCAATTTCCTTAATATATAAAACACATGGGTAAAGTATAACCCCCGTTTATAGCAAAGGTTTAGGTAAGACCAGGTCGTCCCAAGAGATTGTAGAAAAGCCAAGTTAGCAATTGTGTCAAAGTAAAGTCCCTA
>LBNU01007387.1:47902-59843 GCA_014162995.1 Artemisia annua
TCCACTAGGCGTAAGCACCTAAGATAAACTATCAAAGAGGTATTTACAAAAGGGTTGTAATGAGGTGTAGGGATATGATAAACACGGATTTGTTGGATAAGGGATATTTTACTGGTGGCGAGTTAAAGATCTTGATTAATTACATGTACAATATGGCGTTGCTAAGCCAAGACTAGACTCGACTTAAGCTAATTCAAAAACTAATAAACATAAAATAAACATAAAAAGAAACGGGATGGTAGTCCGTATGTTTTTTCTACTTTTCTTTTTCTCATTTTTTTTTCTTGATTTTTCGATTTTTTTTTTTCATACATTCTTGCCCTACCATCCAAAATAATACATCATAGGGGCCTCGGTTCTCCCCTTACACTTGAACTTTTACATACTTTACAATTAACTAAACTAATGACTCGAATTAAGATAATCGAAACACTTGGAGTACTTTTAAAATATTTAGCTCATATGGGGGTAATAATGTTGTTCTTCCCCATTACTCCATTACAATAGTACTTTACCCATGAGTCCCAATCGTCCCAAAACAATATGTACAAGGATATGACTCGACTTAGCAACCATGTAATCAATTAGATATTTAACTAAGGGTTTAAACAAATGTTGTCACAATAATGCACTAAAGGTGAGTGCATACAAGGTAGGCTAAGGCGATTTGGGTGTACATTTAAGTGGGGTGTAACAAATTCTTCCTTTAAGTATAATGCTTAAAGTTAGAAACGAAAAGATAGGCTCGGAGGGGTGTACTAGGGGTATCGTGTACCAAAAATGGGTACAACGCTAAGGTGTGGGAGAATTACTTGACCAATGAAGTCAATGTAATTATAACAAAAACACAGGTGTAAAACAATGGGTTAATCCTAATGCCTTTTATCATGTAGTAACCCAAGTACGGCGTACTTGCTGCAAATTTTTCCACATTTAACAATTTTAACTAACATGCATACGTAAAAACGTTCAATCCACATATAATCAAACTTCATTATATTCATTCATTCATCAAAACATTCCTTAACTTTCCAGGATACAATGTTTTGGTACGTTTTATTCAAATGATGAAAAATAACATAGAAAAGAAAAATAAAACAAGTAAAACAAACTTAGGAGCGTATGTTGCTACTCCTATCCGTCATCCATGTTTTTCAAGCTCTGAAATAATCGGGTGACATGACATCACTCAGCTTGTACTCTCCTGAAACTTTCCTTCCAGTTTAAACCTTTGGGGCACCAATCACAAACGGTTTTTGTTGCTCATTTTCCACACAAATCTCAGCCCAAAGAGTTATTTCTCCAATATTGTAACTAATAATGCTCCTAGTGTGTTCCAAGAATGGTCTACCTAGGACAACCCCTGTTTTCACTTTTTCTTCCACATAGAATTTCAACTCGTATCCTTTTGTTTTTTTTAATAGAGTCATCATTAGTTTCTCCCACCAAATTCATAAGCAGTTTCTTGTTAACTTTCTTTTCTCCATTCTCTAGAACTTCATAACTTAATCCTAATTGGTCCCCTAGTTCTTGAGAAATCAGGTTTTTCTCAATTTCAAGGTCCAATATTCCATCAGAGGCAAATACCCCCTCCACATAACATGGTGTGATATATTTCTCTCCAACTTCTTCATCATCAGCCATCCTATGGATTGAAAAAACTTTAGTATCCTCACTCATTTCAGAAGTCAGTATATTTAGTTTCTCAAAATTTTCCTCAATAGTTGTTGTCTCTTGGTAAATAGTGAGTATACCTTTAGTAAAATCCACAGTTCCCTTTGCTAACACCAAGAAGGGTCTCCCAAATATCACACTAGGTTTCCATTCATTTTCACTTGGGTTAACATAAAAATCCACCAAGAACACATCCACATTCATTTGAACTAGCAATTTCTTATTGATTATTTTGCTTCCATTTTCCCTTTCCTCAAAACCCAATCCAAGCCTTTTCATTAGCTCTTTAGACACATAGTTTCTATTGTAATCCAAGTCAACTACTGCATCATTAGTGTAAATATTTTCTACATGGCAAGGGGTAATAAACTTCATGAAACATTCATCCGTTTCTATCTCGTGAAATATGTGAATCATTTGCTTATTCTTTTTCCCCATATCTGTTATGTCAAAAGTAACTGCTCCTTGCCAGGTCTCTTCAGTTTCCACTTGGTCATTCTCAGCCAGAGAATTTCCCTTATCTAAGCAAATACGTCCAATACTCGAGTTTGGGTCCATTTCTAACATTTGACAACATAACATCAAGTAAACCATTAGTATGTTAGTACAATCAATATTTTGCACTCCAATAACATCAGTAAACATTCAGAAATCAAAAGATGGATTGGTTTAATCATAATGAACAAGATAAAAGTCTTCTGTGAACTTTTGGTCATAAAAGTGCGACGTACTTGACAACAAGTGCGGCGTACTTCCCTTTTAATCTTGAAATTGTTTCGAAATTTCCCAGGAAAGACCGACGTACTTGAAAACAAGTGCGGCGTACTTCCCTTGTTTTTAGTTTCAAATTTTTTGTAGTTTTTAGAATACCTCGGAATTTTATTTAAACATATAGTCCAGATTATTATTATGCATAAACAATTAAAAACAAGAAAATGTCTAATTAACCAAATAAGCAAATATTTTTGTATTTTCGATGAGTCATAACATATTAACAAATGCATCAATCCAAATACCAAAGGCACATAAAAAGCAATTCTCATGTTCTCAGCCTTGAATTTAAGCATTAAAAAGTTTTGGTTTTGGTTTGATTTTGTCTCAGTGAACATTGTGAATTTTTCCAGAAAGTACGGCGGTTTAGAAAGTAAAACCGGCGTAGTTTGAATTTTTCCATAGAATACGGCGCACAAACTTGAAAGTGCGGCGTACACTCAGTCTCAGAAAGCAAATATTTGATTCAGTTTGCCAGACAACTGTACGGCTATGTTTGTAAAAAGTCTCAAAATACTTAACCAACTTGATTTTATCAATGCCAATCCCCGACAGCGGCGCCAAAAGCTTTGATGTGTTTCAAAAGCTTTAAATATATAATACTAATTTCACCAATTTCCTTAATATATAAAACACGTGGGTAAAGTATAACCCCCGTTTATAGCAAAGGTTTAGGTAGACCAGGTCATCCCAAGAGATTGTAGAAAAGCCAAGTTAGCAATTGTGTCAAAGTAAAGTCCCTAGATTGTCACTTACCCAAAGACTAGTAATTTAGATTGTTTGTTTATATGATTAAAAGCTATGTTTATTTAGGCTAAGAAACATGGAAGTGACATGTAAATGATGAGCAAGCAATCATGAACAAGATATATAAGCAAGTGACTGGTGATCATTCCTACAAATAACTATCCAACATATTAAGAAACCCTTTCGACCTATGATTCTCAATATATCAAATGCATTAAGGATGGTTCATAACAGAAGTATACATAAGCCAATTTTCTCATCAAGTTCGTTAGACATGAGATAAGGCATTAAACAAGATCATGGATGGGTTGATAAACATTTTTTCGACCAATTTCTACAAGGTAAACACCAAGTTGCCATAGACAAACACCTTGAAATAATACCAAAGTGGCAGACCCTTTCGACCTACTTCTACCACAGAGATACATCAAACATTCAACAATGATCCAAGTATAATCTCATCAATTAAACTTAAGCATAGTATCAAATAGCAAGCGTACATTACATTGTAAACAAGCATATAACTACATCACCCAAATAAACATAAGAACGACTACTCCATTATCTTAGTAACAAAACACATATCATTCAACATAGATTTCATAAACTTCATAATATAATTCGATGAAATAGAAAAGTGTACCAAAGTGATTACAATGAAAGAACAAATGGTTTCACAGAGAAAACTCTCTTGGCTCGTTCTACTACCCTCTGTCATAGTAATAGGATCACAACTCAACCTTGATATGGTGAACTTGGTATGAGTTCACCAATATCACTTTGTATACTTTCCCCTACTATTCTAGATGTCGCCCCCTTTTCTTCTGGTTCGTTCCCTTTATTTTATAGACTTCACTTGACCTAATTTAACTCTAAAGTTCAGTAATTGAGGACAAGTGATCGGCCTCACAATGAATGCAATCAATAACTCTGCCTTTGTAACTGACAAGATAAGTGCGCCGTACTCCGTAGAAAGTATGCCATACTTCCCATAGATTCAATCTCATTTACCCGCCAAGCAAGTACGCTGCACATAGTCCTAAGACCGGCGTACTTGGGTCTTTCATATTTGTATTTTCATTCCAAGTCCTTCCTTTTATCGTAGTTGTTACTTTATCGTCCTTTAAGTGGTATTTCTAACTTCCTTCTTTCGTTCAATCCTGCAACCAGATTAGTACCAATTCTACACAAATAACATGATATTCTATGTAATATAATAGATATATAATATATAATTGATGGGATAAATATGTATAATTAGAGCGTTATCAGACCTAAACATCCAATTTTGGAGATTTCTCCGGGTCAAAGGCTTTATGCGCAGCTTCGTAATCCAAGCCATCCAAGGCCACATCATCATACTCCTCTTCATCTTCAAGCACGCACGCCTTGGTCCGACCATACTCATTTTCATCTTTAGCAAGCTGAAGCAATGCTTGTTTGCTTGCTTTTTTCTTTTTTTCTGGAGTCCACCATTGCAACCACACATTCACATCCCATTGCTCTTCTTTGCCTGTACATAATATACCATTATTAAAGATTAAAACCTGACAATATGTATAACAGATTAAGCATTGAATGATTAAAGTATTTGCAGCAGTATCTCAAAGAAATGTATAAGTAATTTATAGATACCTTTACCTGATTCTCCATGGCTTGAAGACTCTCCTTGAACACGTTTTTTCCTGAAATGAAAGACATATTAGATTACTAATATATACAATTTGGTGAAAGATACATTATTGAATCTTTACATCACTAATCTATGAACATACTTTGAGTTTTTGTTACGTGAAGCACCTCCGGATCTCTTTCTGTTTCCTGACATACTGTATGATACTTTGTTGCAGGTTTTTTTTAAGACTTTGGTAAGAAATGATTTGTGATGTGTGTGATACATGGCAATGAGTATAAAAAAGGGATTTTGGAATTCAAAACGTCCAATTGCAGTTTCCAAGATGCAGGTGTGAATTGAAATCATAGGAGGGAACTTTGGAAGACTCATTAACATTTAATGTGTTTTTTCAAACTATTTATGTTGAAGTTGATTATGTTTGTTACATCTTAATGAAGTGATTAATTCTTTGTCACATGTGTTGATGTTGATTATATTTGTTACATCTTAATGAAGATAATATGTGAAGAAAACAGATATACATGGTGGTACTAAAAGGAAATTAATCCATGTACAATAATATGTTAAACACAAACTTCATTACACTAATCATATGCTCCATAATATACTAATTAATTGCATCACAAAACTTAAAACCATCAACAAATTGAAATACAACACAAATTCATCCAAAAATCCATTCTAAAACTTATAGTTAAGTGGATAGATTGCATTAGTAACAAATTTAAATAGACATAGGACTACATAAACCATCCTATATATGACACTAAATAAACCATCCTATCAACCTACATCGTTTACTACATAACATTGTATACGGATAAACCCATATGGTTCATCCTACATCAGCTAATTACATAGCATTGTCTAGAGACAAACCCATTTGGTTTATCATACATCAGATACTTACAAAAAGTTTATCCAACTTACAAAAACTTTCAAACATTGTTTCAACCATCAACAAACATAAAACCATCAACAACCATCAACACACATCAAACCTTAAAACTCTTTGGGACCTGTTTGTGTCATCAGTTAAAAAGAAGTGGACACTTGTAGCTGCACTAAAGCCGACTTCCTCCCTCAACTCCCTGAAACCAGATGCTGACACAATTGCAACCTTCCTCTTCACCTTGCCTCGACCAGCTACCACCACTGTTCTCTCACGTACTTCGAACACTTTCTATATCATTTGGGCTTCACAACAGCGACAGAGTACCCATACAAGTTGTACTTGTGCGCAATTTTTGATGGTATAGTCTGTTACAAAATGTACAAAACTTAGCATTAGTTTTTTGGGGGTTATTCTAACACACATTATGATCTATCAATCATCCTATCAGACACACAATATCTCAGACAAATGAAAATGAAAATGCTACAAGTGTGTTACTGCTGCTGCATATTAAGCTTATTAAGGATAAGTCTGCTTATGGAATTCAGTGCTGCTAGTACTAAGTTACAACTGCTATAGTTTGATAGTTGTTTAGTGTGTAATCTCATTGAAATTGTAGCATAACAATTTGAAAAATTATCAAAGTTTTCAAGACACTTACAAGTCGTCCATCTCTCCAGAAGCATGCAGTTAGTGTTCTGTAGAATGCCCTATCTTCTTGGTCATGGACAGTGTGAAACGACCATTTGCACATCCAGTTCATCCGTCGGGGTTCAAAATCTGAATTTAATAATACAAAATGAGTTAGTTACAGATAATCCAAAATGTTATACAGATATCATATACTTGATGTAGTTACTAAATTTAATAAAGAAAAACATACCATAGTCAGATGGTTGGTGACAGAGGGCATTCATGGCTATGTTGGTGCTGTATGTTTCCACAGTTGTGATAACCCCTCCATCAGGTTCAAACAACATCACATTATATTCCTGGCCCGAGACAACCTGAGTAAAAACCATCCACTGACCAGGGCTCATATTCAAGTCTCGAACCAGTCTCAACTAACCACAGCTATACAAGAAGGAGTGGACGTATCAATCATAGAGATGATCACTGGCCACCCTAACATTGTAGTCAGTCGTATTAGTGGAAACCACGACCGAATCAGTAGGGGTTTGACCATCCAGATATCTCAGAAAGTCTTCCTGCAACGACTGCATAAGCAGAGATATGTCTGTCACAGGCACTAAACATCTCCAAAATGGGGCACTCTCGGGTTCATAATTGTGAAACTCCAACCCATCCTCACCATAGCAAGTTACATAAAACACATCCTCACCCTCTTCAACAAAATGTATGTACTCAACATCAGAACAGGTGATGTTGTAAATGACAGAATCATTACACCTTGCTCCCTCAACAACACACTTAAATTTTGAGACACTCCTTACACGAACTATCCATCTAACCCCCTCACAGTTAACTAAGTAAATAAAACCATTGCCATTATAGGAACCTCCTAGAACATAATCATTATGCAGTTCCTGTATATGAAAATTTAATTTTAACCATTGTGAATTAAATACTAATTAAACTAGTTTCTTAGAGAAATAACAGCTTGTCAATAATGGTGTTAACTTACAAACTCATCCAAAACATGTTGAGGATTGTCCACAGCGCAAATAAATTGATTACCAAACATGGTTACTGCATTAACGATTAAGGTTACAAAAAAATGCAAATACCGTTTGAATGAAGTAAAAATCAGTAAATGTTGTTACCTGGTACGTGTGTTTTTTTTGAAGAATCACGACTGCTAAGCTCCGATGGTATTGTTTGAGATATTGGGTTGAAAGAAGATAGAATGTTTATGTGTGTGTGATTTTGTTAATGTTAATATGTTAAACACGACTTAGTTTGGTTATTTGCAAAAAATGTGCTCGTCAATTTTCGTGCAAGTGAGGTAGCTGAAGTGTGTTAAAGGCGGGAACAGTGAAAATGATGAAAATACCCTCACGTGCAACGCATGTGAGGACTGACTAACGGGCTTCTCTAATGAGCGTTAGGCAAAAAACCGTTTTAGCAAACAAATGTCATCCTCAAGGACATAATTGCCTAAGGAAACCTGCTCAGGGTCACTTTTGCAAAAATTCTTGTATGAGGACAACTATCGCAAAATCGACAAAGTTTAGGGACATTTTTTGCAGTTTTCCCAATGGAAAACTTGTCACAATCACAACAAGCTTCCACTACTCCCTCCGTTTCTACTAGCAATGCCCGAAAAGTTTACATAAATGAAGATGTTGTGAAAGTTAGACCAACTAACCGAAAAGGTGATGTTTGGTCTAATTATGATTTGTGCCTTATGGTTGATAATTTGGATAGGGCGCGTTGCAAGAAATGTGGGAAATTTTATAACCCCACGTCTAATTCTACACTTAGGAATCATTTGGGTAATTGTAAGGCGATCCAAAATGATATGTCGCAAGGTACTATTGGTGTGGATTGTCAAGTTTTTATATATTATAATGATGCGCTTCGACTTGATTTTACGAAGTTTGTCATTCAACAAGCGCTTCCATATTCAACCACTTCGACAACGTCAAGCTTACGGAGATCATCAAAAGGAGGCTACAACCGCGGTATCAACACGTAATTCGTACTACTCTTATAAGTGATGCTTTTAGTTTATGGAAAACGGCTAAAAAAGATATTATTGATGGTTTTCGTGAATATAAATATGGTGTTTCTATAACTACGGATACTTGGATCGCATCACATGGTACGGAAAATTCTTATCTCGCCGTTACGGCTCATTGGTTTAATCCCGAATCTTGGTTATTAATGAAACGGACAATTGCTTTTAAACTATTTGGTTATCCTCATACGGGATCTAATTTAAGAAAAATTTTGCATGACACTTTAATTGAATATAATTTAGATGATATAGTTTTTACGATTTCACTAGATAATGCATCAAATAATACTAGAGCTATGGACTTGTTAAAATTACGTATAAAACCCGTTTTAGATGGTGCTCTTTTTCATTCCCGTTGTGTTGCTCATGTTATAAATTTATCCGTGCAAGCGGCATTAAAAATATGTGAAAGTTTAAGGATGAAATTTAGGAATTTATTAGTAACTATATATAGGTCAAGCAACGAACGACAAATTAACTATAGACGTTTTCGTGCTATGTGTAATGAAATACCCCTAGGACCTGGCTTTGATAATAATACTAGGTGGAATTCTACTTGCCTTATGTTTGAAAATATATTACGACAACGTGTGACTTTACATGTTTTTAATGAAAGACTTGTTATTAAACGTAGATCCACAATATTACTAGACGACCAAGATTGGGAACGACTAAATGATTTAACTAATTTTTTACAAGTTTTTAAAGAGGCAACAACTATATTATCGGGTGTTTATTACTCAACTAGCTCATTAGTTTTAAAACAAATTTATGCTATGACGGAAAAATTAGATGAATTAAAAAAACTCACCTACTTTTATGTTTAGAAAAATGGTTAACGTTATAAAAAAGAAATTTATAAAATATTTTGCTAGTTTACCTTTGGTTTTTACTTGTTCCGCCACACTTAATCCATGTTTAAATGTTGGAGGCGTAGAACTTTTAATAACAAAAATATTGGAAATTTAGACTTCGATGAAGACCCCAACTATATAACATCTCAAATTTTTAAATTTAACGATAATTTTATAAAATTATTTGGAATTTATACAACAAAATATGGTCACCAACAAAACCCAATTGTTGACCAAATGCGGGCCGGATCGTTCCGAATGGCAAGAGACATTAATATAAACCTTTATAATTCTTTATTTGAAGACGCTACAAAGCGTCAACGAACTTCGGCCCCAACAAGCGAATTAGGACAATATATGGCTACAAACTTTTTAAGAACTTTAAGTCCCGAAGAGTTTGCAACCTTTGACATTTTGGCTTGGTGGAAAGAAAGGTAAATCCAATTTCCAATTTTATCCGCTATGGCTCGTGACTTATTAGCGGTCCAAGCTTCGACGGTAGCTTCCGAATCGGCCTTTTCTATTAGCAGTCGAATTATATCGGAAAGAAGGTCAAGACTAACCCCCGAAGCCGTGGAAGTATGTGTATGTTTGAAAGATTATTTGGACGGAGTAGATAGGATACAACATGAACCATCGTTGGAAGGTCCGATATTAGACAAATAAGTTGAAGAAACTATAGCAAGAGAAGAAGATGAAATGGGCCTATCACCTTCGAATACCGAAGGCGAATTAGATGAAGGTGAGTTTGAAAAATTTGATGTTGAAGACGTAGATGTAGAAGATTTTTTGGATGATTTAATGATTTGAGTATAACGGGTGATGGCAATGCCGAAGCTCGATATACTTGAGTACGCTAATATGTGTTCGGGTGATGGCCATGCCGAAGCTCGAAATGTATTAGTATTTATATATTTTTATGATTGTATTGTTTAAATAAAAGTTATAATTTTATCTTTTTATTTGTATAATTGTATTGTTTAAATAAAAGTTATGATTGTATTGTTTAAATAAAAGTTATGATTGTATTGTTTAAATAAAAGTTATGATTATATTTTTTTAGTTGTATAATTGTATTGTTTAAATAAAAGTTATGATTGTAAATTGTATTGTTTAAATTAAAGTTATGAGTATATTGTTTAATTATATGTTTGATAATTAACAAATTTATTAAATAAATCTTCGAAGTTTTTAGTAAAATTCTGAAAAAAACGAAGCGGTAAATAACCGATAAAAAATCCGAATCCGAACATTTATAACAAAAAAAAACGAACTGTTGGGAATTATTTGTAACAGACTTAAAAGTGTGAATAGTCTAGTTAAGTCGGGTAGATAGTTAAGTCTGCCAGTACAAAGTTAAGTCTGGCCAGCATTAATTAAGTCTGTTTATGTTAGTTCAGTTAAGTCTGTTTTGCTGAACAAGTTAGATATCTTAGGAGATATTATAGGAAAGGATATGCACACGGTTAGATATCTTAGGAGAAGATATGCATGCATCCTTTCACACGTTTGTAGAATTAGGGTTTCCTTATAGTATAAAAGGAACCCTACGGCATTATGCAAAATGCCAAGTTTTCAAGAAATTAATAGAATACAAAGTTAGTAATTCTCTGTGTTGTTCTTACTGCTTGTGTTAACATTCCGCATTAACATCAAGTATACATTGTTTAGAGTTTCTCATATAGATAGTTTGGATTTATCCAAGGTGTCTATTATCTTACAAAGGCTACTAAGATCCAAATCTTTGGACCTACAAGTGGTATCAGAGCCTCGCTGAGGGACTCTGAGTAAGAAGAAACACAGATCCACATACTATAACCACTCAAACACTCACCAAAATTACAAAAAGATGTCTAAACCTGTTGATGAATTCTCTAGTCGTAACAGTGATTCTGAGGCTGAAGAATCAAACCATGAAGATGCTGTCTCTGACAATGAGAAGCCAAAACACCAACAGCAGCTTGTGCCTTTGGCCAATATCAAACTCCCAATTCTTAAGAAGGAAGAGTATGATATATGGGCAATGGAGATGGAACATTATCTGGAATACATAGATAATGATGTGTGGAAAGTCATACAGAATGGTAACTCAAAGAAAAGGATCTATGTAGGCAAGGATGGTACTGTTAAAGTGCTTCCACCAATCACTGCTACAGAGATACATGTTGTAGAGAAAGAAAGGAAAGCTAGGACCATTCTTCTGATGGCCATTCCAAAAGAACACCTAAGAAGGTTCCATGGGATGGATGATGCCAAAGAGATCTGGGAAGCTATTCGAATCAGATTTGGAGGGAATGCCAATTCCAAGAAGATGCAGAAGGCTATAATCAAACAACAATTTGAGGCATTCACAGTGAGCAGTTCAGAAGGGCTTGAAAAAGGTTATGAAAGGTTCCAACACCTACTCTCACAACTAGAAGCTCATGGTTCTCCTATATCTACTGAAGATGCAAACCATAAGTTTCTTAGATCTATGCCTCAAGAATGGATCAATGTGACCATGAGCATGAGGCTAAAAGAAGGTGTTGATGATTGGTTAATTGATGATTTGTTCAACAATCTTAGTGTTTTTGAACAAGATGTCAAAGGAAGCTGATGCGCGTGGATTGCAACACGCACTACGTTTTACCTCTTGAGGGATCTCGAGAAGCTTGCAATCCCCA
>LBNU01007388.1:0-14779 GCA_014162995.1 Artemisia annua
TGAGCATCTCTGCAATAGTTTCTTTATCACCATTATCACTTGAGGATGCTTCTTGAGCAAGAGAAGGTCCAGCCTGATCTTCTTCAAACACTAAGGTTCTTGGAGTTATAGTAACTTGCCTTGCAGTACCCTGAAAAGCAGTACTTTGAACTTCTTGAACTCCAGCACCTTGCTGATCAGTACCTTCCAAGTTAATCTGTTCTGTGTCTCCACTTTTAATCTCTTCAGTAACTTGGACATCTTCAATCATTAATTCTTCTGTATCCTCACTCTTTCTCTCTATATCTTCATGAGTAACAGAGAAAAGTGGTGTAGGTGATTCGAAGTCCATGGGTTCATCAGTACTTTGAACCCTCTGTGAAACATCTTCTTCTAGATTCTGCAATTTCCTCCCCAATTTGGAAGAAGAATGTTTCTTTTGTCTCTTCTTTTGGCTCTTGGACTTTGGAACCTTAACAGAAGTTCTTCCAGCTTTCCTTTCTGCCTTGACCCATAGTCTGTGGTGAGAAACCAAAGGCCAGACAAACTTATGAAGTCTCTTGAACTTCTTCTTTAAAGCCAAAATCTCCTTGGCTTGTGCTTAACTTTAAAAGACTAAGTACTGAAACTAATCTAATGCCTCCCTTCAAACATAGCTTAGAGATTTATCATTCCAATACTCACCACTAAATGCTTAAATCTTGTAATATCAAAACCTTTTGTGAGTAAATCTGCCACATTATCATCTGTATGAATCTTGACAACATTAATTAGTCTATGCTCATAGCAATCACGAATAAAATGATGCCTTATCTGAATGTGTTTGGTCTTGGAATGGTAAACTGGATTCTTCACAATACATATTGTACTCGCATTATCAATGTTGATAGGAGTATTCTTGAAATTGAAACCGTGGTCCAAGAGTTGATTTTGCATCCATAGAACTTGTCCACAACAACTTGCAGCTGTAACATATTCAGCTTCTGTAGATGAGGTTGCTACAATTGTTTGTTTCTTACATTGCCAAGAAACCAGTCTTCTTCCAAGATATTGACATCCACCAGTGGTTGATCTTCTATCAAAGTTATCTCCAGCATAGTCACTATCAGAAAAAGCTTCCAAATGAAAAGGTGACTCCTTAGGATACCACAATCCTAGTTTAGGTTGAAACTTGAGATAAGCAAAGATCCTTTGAACAGCATTCATGTGTGAAACCTTGGGTGAAACTTGATATCTTGCACATAAGCATACTGCAAACATGATATCAGGTCTTGATGCAGTTAAGTACATGAGACACCCAACCATTGATCTATAAAGCTTGACTTCCACTGGTTTTCCATCTTCATCCTTGCCAAGTGAATTTAATGATTTAATGGGTGTTGTTACTGGCTTGAGATTGTGAAGATTAAATTTCTTAAGAATGTCAGTGACATACTTATCTTGACTTATAAAAATACCAGTCTTTGTCTGTTTAACTTGAAGTCCTAAAAAGAAAGTCAATTCACCCATTGAACTCATCTGAAATTCTTTCTGCATAAGTTCTTCAAATTCTTTCACCATGGATTGTTTTGTAGCACCAAAAATAATATCATCCACATAAACTTGAACTAGCATGATATCCTTTTTGTCTCTTTTTATGAACAAAGTCTTATCACTGGCTCATCTCCTATAGCCATGTTGTAATAAGAAGGTTGATAGTCTCTCATACCAAGCTCTAGGGGCTTGATGAAGACCAAATGGAGTAAGACATGAACGAAATACTTCCATTGCGGGCATAGAAGTGCCTTCTGAAAGGTTGTCTTTGTGAGATCCCCTTCATAACCCATAGTCTCCAATGCAGTCCAGATAACTTCATTATGAAAAGTTATCGAACTTTCTTCATCATGAAACTGCAAGTCTTCTCGAATCTGATACTCTGTTATACGAATAGAACGCCCAGAGACGGTGGCAGTAATAACACTCTCATCTTCTTGGTCAATATGTTCAGCCGTCCTCCAAAACTCTTGTATCCATGGGTCAATAATGTCGGGATTGACCAGTAATGAGTAGTTTATAGAAGATCCGGTGAGAAAGTCGATGATTTGGTGAAATTGAGCATTCGCTGGTGTTTTGAGAAGGTTTGCAATCATGTTGTGTTTCCTACAGAGAAGTCTGTTCGCCATTGTTAGGGTTTGTGTAGATAGAATGAACAGTTATGAAAGAGAGATTTTCGTGGAAAGAATAATTGATTTGAATAGAAGATTTGGATAAAATAAATAGTGTGGGATAAAATNATTTGGTGAAATTGAGCATTCGCTGGTGTTTTGAGAAGGTTTGCAATCATGTTGTGTTTCCTACAGATAATTCTGTTCGCCATTGTTAGGGTTCGTGTAGATAGTTATGAAAGAGAGATTTTCGTGGAAAGAATAATTAATTTGAATAGAAGATTTGGATAAAGTAAATAGTGTGGGATAAAATCGGAATGGGTTTTAAAAGCCTGTTAAGGGGTGAAAGCCCAACCCAAAAAGTTACCGTTAGCCCAATTTTTTGACCGTTGGAATAGTGCCCGACAAAATCGCAGTACTTCCACGTAGGCAGTACCTCGAAGAGCAGTACCTTGGAGCAGTACCTTGAACAAAATCCCATCAGTATCTTAGAACATATCCTTCTATTCTTCAATTCCACAAGTCATATACACAACCCAGAACTTCATAAATCATTGTTTTGCCTCCCCTTAAACAATGAATACATACTAAATACAAACTTTACATTCAGTACTTTAAAATACTAAGTACTGAAACTAATCCAATGCCTCCCCTCAAACATAGCTTAGAGATTTATCATTCCAATACTTACCACTAAATGCTTAAATCTTGTAATATCAAAACCTTTTGTGAGTAAATCTGCCACATTATCATCTGTATGAATCTTGACAACATTAATTAGTCTATGCTCATAGCAATCACGAATAAAATGATGCCTTATCTGAATGTGTTTGGTCTTGGAATGGTAAACTGGATTCTTCACAATACATATTGTACTCGCATTATCAATGTTGATAGGAGTATTCTTGAAATTGAAACCATAGTCCAAGAGTTGATTTTGCATCCATAGAACTTGTCCACAACAACTTGCAGCTGCAACATATTCAGCTTCTGTAGATGAGGTTGCTGCAATTGTTTGTTTCTTACATTGCCAAGAAACTAATCTTCTTCCAAGATATTGACATCCACCAGTGGTTGATCTTCTATCAAAGTTATCTCCAGCATAGTCACTATCTGAAAAAGCTTCCAAATGAAAAGGTGACTCCTTAGGATACCACAATCCTAGTTTAGGTTGAAACTTGAGATAAGCAAAGATCCTTTGAACAGCATTCATGTGTGAAACCTTGGGTGAAACTTGATATCTTGCACATAAGCATACTGCAAACATAATATCAGGTCTTGATGCAGTTAAGTACATGAGACACCCAACCATTGATCTGTAAAGCTTGACTTCCACTGGTTTTCCATCTTCATCCTTGCCAAGTGAATTTAATGATTTAATGGGTGTTGTTACTGGCTTGAGAGTGTGAAGATTAAATTTCTTAAGAATGTCAGTGACATACTTATCTTGACTTATAAAAATACCAGTCTTTGTCTGTTTAACTTGAAGTCCTAAAAAGAAAGTCAATTCACCCATTGAACTCATCTGAAATTCTTTCTGCATAAGTTCTTCAAATTCTTTCACCATGGATTGTTTTGTAGCACCAAAAATAATATCATCCACATAAACTTGAACTAGCATGATATCCTTTTTGTCTCTTTTAATGAACAAAGTCTTATCAATGGCTCCTCTCCTATAGCCATGTTGTAATAAGAAGGTTGATAGTCTCTCATACCAAGCTCTAGGGGCTTGATGAAGACCATATAAAGCTTTAACAACCTTGTAGACTTTGTTTGGATGTTCAGGATCTTCAAAACCAGGAGGTTGTTTCACATAAACCTCTTCTGTAATCTTTCCATAGAGAAAAGCACTCTTAACATCCATTTGATAAACTGGAAATCCCATAAAAGAAGCAAAAGCAAGAAACAATCTTATAGCTTCAATTCTTGCAACAGGAGCAAAGACTTCATCATAATCAACTCCTTCTTCTTGTTTGTAACCTTGGGCAACCAGTCTAGCTTTGTTCTTTATCACATTTCCTCTTTCATCTCTTTTGACTCTGAAAACCCATCTTGTACCAATTACCTTCATTCCATCAGGTAAATCACATAAGACCCAGACTTCTTGAAGTTTAAACTGAAGAAGTTCTTCTTGACAGGCTTCAACCCAACTTTCTTTGGATAATGCTTCCTTTATGCTTTTGGGTTCTTCTTGAGAGATGAAACAAGCAAATAAACAGGTCTGTTGATCTTTATGGTTCAACCTGTTTTGCTTATGAATAAAGCTAAGTAAAGCATTTTGAGGCTTAGTTATGCTTTTAGCTTTTGATCTGGTAAGAATACCAGAAGTTGGAGAACCAATGATCTTATTGGAAGGATGATTCTTATGTACCCTTGAAGTGTGAGTAGTTGGTACATTAAGATCATCTTCCAAATTTGTTGAGTCAGGACCTTGTTCACCAAAAATCCCTTCATCTTGGAGCTCATCATCTGATTCTTCAAATGTAGGCATGGATGAATCAGGCCAATCTTCAGTGTTTGTCCAAGTATTTGACTTGATTCCCCCAGAAATCTCTTCATCATAATTAGCAGTACCTTGATCCAAAGTACTGGGATCCAAAGAACTGTTCTTCTTAGAAGATTTTTCTTTTGTTTGTTCTGCTTCATAAGCTCTTCTTAGATCATCTTCATAAGACTTTGCAAGTGTTTCTTGAAAAAGCATCTTATTTAATTCATCTTGTATTGCTTGATCTTCATCAGATACTGTTTTACTTGACTCATCAGTATCTTGCTTATCAGCAGCAGCACCTTGTTCTTTGTCAGCATCTGTAGGACTGTGATTGACACCATGAACTATGAACTGTATATTTTCATCTTCTGAATGAACAACTTGATTCTCCTCCCTAACAGGCACATAGTTCATCGAAGGAGTCAAAATATCAAGATCAAACATCCAATCAGGACCTTTACCTTTCTGATTTGGTTGATCTTCAAGGAATTCAACATGAAGACAGTCTTGAACCTTCTTGGTAACCTTGTTGTACACCCGAAAACCTTTACTGTTTGTAGAATAGCCCAAAAGATATCCTTCATCAGACTTACCTTCAAATTTTCCCAAATTGTCAATGGTATTAAGGATAGTAAGAGGACATCCAAAAGGTTTCATAAAGCTGATACTAGGTTTTCTGTCCATCAATAACTCATAGGGTGTTTTCATCTGAGGTTTTGTGATAGAAACTCTATTCAAAACATAGCAAGCAGCACTTACTGCCTCAGCCCAAAATTGAATAGGTAAGAGTGAGTCTGCTAACATGGTCCTTGCAGCTTCTATCAAGGTTCTATTCTTTCTTTCTGCAACTCCATTCTGCTGAGGAGTTCTAGCAATACTGAATTCCCTCTTAATTCCTTTATTAGCACAAAAATCATCCATAAGCTTGTTCTTGAACTCAGTCCCATTGTCACATCGAATACCTTTAACCTTTCGTCTTAGTTGATTTTCCAGGGAGATAATTAAATCATGAACAACATCAAAAGTCTCATCTTTGAATCCCAAGAAAAAGACCCAACTAAAACGACTGCAATCATCTGTTACAACTAAGCAGTACTTCTTCTTGTTAAGGCTTAAGACAGACACAGGTCCAAATAAATCCATATGCAGCAGCTCCAAAGGTTCTCTGACTGTTCTTTCTCCAAGTTTCTTGCATGAAGCCTTGTGCTGTTTACCTTTCTTGCAGGCTAAGCATGAGTGATCAGTCTTGAAAATTTTGGAAGGCAAACCTCTAACCAAATTGCCTTTTGCAAGCTTGTTTATATTCTTAAAATTTACATGACCTAGTCTTCTGTGCCATAGATGTGCTTCTTCCATAGATGCCTTTGCTACCAAACATGTAGCATTCTCAGTAGATATAATATTCTTCATATCAATGCTGTATACATCATTGTTCCTTGGTGCTCTCAGAATCACCAATTTTTCATCATCAAGCTTAAACTCTGGGGATAGAATTAGACATTCATTCTCAAGAAACAAGACTGGATACTTTTTGTCACAAATCTGAGAAACTGATAGAAGATTGAACTTGAGTTCTGGAACATAACGAACATTTTCAAAATCAATCTTCCCAGTCTTGATTGTTCCTTTACCAATAATTCTTCCTCCAGAAACATCATCTCCAAAAGCAACCTTGCCTCCAAAATATGACCTAAAATTTGACAGAATCTCCTTGACTCCTGTCATACTACCAGAGCAACCACTATCAACAATTAAATGATCTTTAAGTTCCTCTACTGGGTTGCCCTGCACAAGAATAAGAAAGTTAGTTCATCTTAGGAACCCAAGCCATCACTGACTTGTGTTCCCCTTGTGGAGTTACATACTCAAAATTTTTAAGTATGTAATTGCCACTGTTTTTATAAACATGATCAATAACTTTCTTTTGTTCAAAAACAGTATTATTCTCCCCTGCAATAGTGGTTACTTCACCCATACTTGCTGAAAGTACTGATTTGTCCCCTACAGTACTTCCCTTTTTGACCCATATTTGTTTAACTTTGGGAGTAGTGGTCTGTGGTTTAAGTACTCTATTGCAAGACTTCTTAGGTTTAGGTACCCAAATTTGTTTTACTGCATTTGATCTTACATTAGCAGTACCTTGAGGTGTTGAAGGTTTCCTAACAGTCTTTTGGTTAGAAACTGTTTTTGATGTACCAGTACCTTGAAAGGACTGTCTTGTAGGTACTGATGGTTTGAAAAAATTCCTTTTCTGTTGAGGGTACCTAGGTGTTGTAGCAAAATTACTATGGTTGACCCTTCTAGAATAGTTCCAAACTGGTTTAGTTACTGGTGGCTTATGATGAGCAGTGTTGGTCTTTGGGTACTGACTTAAGTACTCTGAATGTAAGTTACAATCTTTGATCAGGTGAGTAGGACTATAACAAACAAAACATAGCTTCTGATTCATGGACCCAAATCCTTTTCTATTATGATAATAGCCCATACCTGAGTGACCTCTAGATGAAAAATGAAAAGAGTTTCTAAAATCAGCAGTATTTTGAAAAGTGTTTTGTGAAGGTACTGCTGAATGATTAGCAGTCTTTTGATAAGGTACTGCTGGTTTTTGAAAAGATTTAGTAGAACTCTTAACATTTACATTATTCCCTGATTCCCCAGTATTCCCATGATTCCTAAGAATTTCAACTGTGACTTTAGATGAATCTGGATTAGATTGACCCTTAAGTTTATTTCTAAACTCTAGATTGTCTACTCCATAACAAGAAACATCTGTCCTAGGTGGTTGAAAACTTCCAACACTATGAGGAACTGCATGATATCCTTCATCCTTTTTAAACACAGGTGGTGTGGGGCTTATGGGTTCATCATCACTAGATGTATTTTCTTCAGTACATGTTTCAAATTCACTAGTGGAGACCTCTTCTGAACTACCTTCTTCCCTATTACTAGATGGATTCTCATCTAGGCAATTATCTTCATCACCATATCCTAGACCAGTTTTAATATTTGTCCTTCTCTGCTTTTCACAAAAACTAGCATGTGTGAGACCAGCCTCATTCCAACTAGCAAGTTTTTTTAACAAATCATCCCTTTCTTTAGTGAGTTTTTCAACCTCTGATATCTTACATCCTAACTTCCATTCACTTAACTTTAATTGATAGTCCTGTTGCTGATATTTTTCAGCCCAAGCTACTTCATTTTCCTCATGAGTGATTATCTTAGCTTCTAAGTTTTCTAAGGTCAATTGATAACCTAAAACTTCTGACCTAGCTTTATTATGTTTATCTCTTTCAGACACATAATCAGTAAGAACCTTTTGATAAACATCACTACACTTAGAACATACCTCAGTAGTATTAGATGAAGTGGATGAGGTGGCAACCAAAGCTAGCAAAACAGATTCATCTTCATCCTCCAAGCTCCAATCACAACCTCCAAGCTCTCCAGCAGAGTATCCTGGTTCTTCATCAAAAGCTGCACTCCAGTCAAATTCCTCCATGGCAGTCATGCAGAAAGTTACTGGTTCATCATCAAATTCATTACTCCAGTCAACCTCAGAAAGGTTTTCTTGAGCCACCAAAGCTTTTGGTTTAGAGTCTGGAAGCTCCTTGAGTTCTAGTTTAGGTTTCTCAGCCATCTTGTTTGCTTGGTATTTTGCAAACCTACATTCCCTTGCAAAGTGACCAGTCTTTTGACAATTAAAGCACTCAATTTTTGACTTGTCAAATGCAATTCCCTGTTTGGCTTTGAAATCAATTCCCCTTCCTGTCTTCTTCATGAACTTTTTAATCCTTGCAGTGATCATAGCTACTTGCCATCTGATATCAATTTCTTCCAAAGAATCTTCTTCAATCTGCAACAAATCTTCTTCATAGGTAACAGGTAGAGTGGCTTGTTGAGCAAAGAATGAGCATACAACTTCATCACAGTTGACTGTTGGTGAAGCTGATTGAGTGGGAAAATCTCTACTAGGTGTAGAAAGCACAGTTGTTTCACCAACAGTACTTTGTGAATGATAAGCAGTACTTTTGGTAGAAGGACTGCTTGTTTTGGTAGATGACACAAAAGCAATGTTGTGTGAGAGTGAACTAGTTTTCCCAGTTGTTTCTTGCTCATATACCTTTAAAGTATTGTAGAGATCATCAAAGTCCATGGTAGACAAGCTGGGTTGACCTCTGATCATGGTAGCAATAACATGCCAGGCAGATGGCAAACTTCTTAGAAACTTCAAGTTTGCATCTTCAGAAGATACTGAGACATTATGAATTTCTAGCATGCTTAGAAGATTTTGAAATCTTTCATAAGCAGAGTCAAGGCCTTCTCTCTCTCCAACAGCAAAGGTTTCAAACTGCTGCTTCAACAAACTGGTATGCATCTTCTTGGAAGCTTCATTGCCTCCAAATCTGGTCTTGATAGCAGCCCACAACTGTTTTGCATCCTGAGCATTATGAAACTTAAGTAGATGACTGTCAGGTATGGCAGACAGCAGTATGTTGAGAACCTTGTCTTGAGCCTTCTTGACAGCAGCTGGTAGAGTAGGTTTAGGTGGTTTTGGTTGGCCTTCAACATGCACAGGTTCTTCTAAGACTTGGTTGCCATTGACAATGATATCCCAGAGAGAGGAATCAGTCATAGCAATATACTGCCTCATCTTCATGCTCCATAGATCATACTCTCCCTTCTTGACAATAGGAATGCGAACTGTGGTGATGGAAGTCATCTGAGGGGTTTCGGATGTTGACATCTTTGTTGAGTTGATTTAGTTTAAGGTATAGGGTTTCTTCTTAATCAGAGTTTCCACACAAGCTCTGATACCACTTGTTGGATCGATATACTCTGACCAAACTATTATATAGCTTGTTAAGGGTTTAGTAGCCTTGGATAAATCCTAATCTACTAACAATGAAACACTGAATTACTCTATTAAGTATGCGGAATTACTTAACAAAGCTAAGAAGAATTAACCAAACTTTGATTATAATAACACCTTAAATCTGCTTGTAGAATGCAGACTATTACAACTCTAACTTCTCTAAATCGTATTCGTAAAACTCTATAAAACTCTATATAACTTTGACCTCCTAGGGATCCTTTTATAGGCACAAGGATAACCCTAAGTCGGTTTACAATACTTTACGTACAAGAATACTAATTCCTATTATAGTTTATCTTCTAGAATATTCTAAGCATCCTTGCAACCGAATTTCCATCAGCAGTCCTTTTGCTTTTTAACTTTAGTTAATGTAGTACTTCAACCTTTATATCTGTGCAGTACTTTCATGGAGCAGTACTTTGACTTGCATCAGTACTTTGACCCAACAGTACTTAACAGCATGAAATGAATGCAGGTTCACTCTCGGATGTTCTAAGCATGATACATCACAAAAACCTACTATTTCGCCACTTGAAGTAAATAAATAAGAATTCTTCTATGAATAGCTTTTCATGCAAGCCAAGTGCGACGGTTTCCCAGCTAAGTGCGCCGCACTTGTCCTCTTGGTCAAAGAAAGTCAATAAGTAATATTTTAATAAAAGTGCGCCGGTCTTATAAATGAAGTACGCCGTACTTCCTCTGCATTTATGAAACTTTGGCGCCTAGAAAATAAGAAAGTGCGCAGTACTCACTATCGATGTGCGTCGTACTTCGCCTATCAGTAAGCCTATAAATAGATCTCATTTGCAAGCATTTGAACTCTCCGCTCGATAACCAATTTCACTAAGTTAAAGTCAGAAGTGCTACGTGATCCTGAGCCATTTGCAGGGGTGAACGAATCAGAACAGGGGTGCTTTATACTTGTTGGTGTCGAACTCTTGGTTACTTGTGACACTTGTGTAATCCATTTGATCAATCCAATCTGTATGTCTCTTGTTTACTATTTAATCACTTCTGTTGTTATGAACTTATTAGCCATGAGAGGCTAAACCTCTTGTGATTGCTTGGATATGTAAATATAATAAAGCGACTTATGATTATGTTTTGATCTCTATCAATTTCAAGTTTATATTGCAAACTATTTCATCTCTAGTCTTATCATGTTTATTTATATAAACTGGTTGAATATAATGTGTTGGGATAGGTCGAAAGAACCAACTTGTTAAACGCAATTCTAGGAACTTGTCTGCGTTTCTAGTCTTTGAAAGGAGAAATCCACTTAGAAGAATCAATAATAATCTAGACTTGATATGGAATACTATTTCGAGAGAAATCACTTAATGGATAAATATGAATCTTGAATTGAACCTACGAATTATGAAATTGCTCTTTTGACGAAAATAGTTTTCTTATAAGTTGTGCTCCTTTATCAAACTGAGATCAAACATAAGCATTGTCACTAGATTATCTAAGCTATCCAAGCAATCATTCGTTTTAATATTTGAATTCCTTATATTATCATAATTGTTACTTGTCTTGTTTTACTAATCATTTATACTTAATACGAACGAACTAAGTCCCTGTGGATACGATCTGGTCTTACCTTAATCTAATACTACCAACGGGGGTTATACTTTACCCGTGTGTTTGGTTTATTAAAATCGGTGAAACTAGTATTAAAAATTTAAAGCTTTCCTTACACATCAGTGACTAACCATGATTGGGTCTTGCGATTTCTCCCTCGTATGCCTGCAGGCCATGAGAGGGATCATCAACCGCTGTCACCACGTGTGAAGACTTTCTATGTGGAATATGCCCTTGTAACGTCAGGATCCCCTTGCAACAATTTTACTTTGAAGTCTTTGACTTTTATGATGTTACATTTTTACAAATGCATATCATGAGTTACCAAAGACTTAATGCCTATTATCATGGCTTCAATGGCTAGCCCGACCGTCTCGTTTTTCTCCAAATTTTATGTCTTAGAAAACATGGGTCTTGGTGGTCTATAGAGAAGAGGCATAATAGCGATATTAGGTTTCCCATTATGGGGTTGTCAAAGGTATTCTCAAGATGGCACAAGAATTGGGTATGGATAGAGGTGCATGAGACCTTTATATCAGACCGATATATTAAGTGGAGCAACATGGTAAGGCCTGATTTAAAGGACCCGCCACGTATACTGGCTGGTGATGAGTGTTGTACCATGTTGGTGCCATGATGACTAAAGCCTCTGTAATGTTTTAATGATGACAAATATACATTCGAAACACTTAAAATCACAAGCGATAGCCAAAAAATGAAAACACACAAAGCTGTCACTGCGCTTGGTGGCACGTTAGTGCGCGCTCGGTATGGATTTGTATGCCTTAGGTTTTCCAAGTCAGCTTTCCTCTTACCCGACTAAGGTGCTTATTTCAATATAGGTTTGTACATGATATTTGAGATAGTTGCATTAAGATTTAGACTTAGAGAGATTCCCAAAACAAGTCCTCTCGTTTTTAGAAAACGCCAACTAAAAACTTGTTTTCAAAGCCTATAGCCAAGGAAAATATGTTCTTTCCTCAAACTTAGAAGACTTATATTTTCAGTAGAACTTCAAAAGAAAGTATTCAAGTAACCATAATCCTTATGTTTATCTTTACTAATCACGTAACGTGTTTACTCCCTTATTGGTCATTTAAGCCAATGTCACTTTGCGTAAATGCAACTTCCTCATTTATGTGATATTGATTTACTATGATGCTTTGCACTTAACTTACTTGCGTCAATATGATTAGTGAATGAATCAATTGTGGATTAATTAAGGATTATCAAACTTGAATGCTTGAGCATGAACTCTTGAAGCATGAATATCCTTTGTATGATTTTAAATATCCAACATAAACATTTTCTTACATTCCCTTGCACATTGATGACGTGGGATTGCGATCACGCAACAGGTTTTACCTCTCAAGGGATCTTGAGAAGCTTGCAATCCCACCAGGCAGTGTACCTGGTCGGTGTAGTATAGTGTAGTGGTAAGTACGGGGGATTGATCGTTCTCTCACAGGGAATAGTGTTCGTTAGGTTAGAAAAGCTATTCTAATAGGTCTAAAGGTGAAGGAAGATTATTTTTGTATTTTTATATTTTATGAAAGCAAGTAAAATCTTCGGGTATTGGAGGAGTGGGCGGAATTAGTTGCTANGTTAGGTTAGAAAAGCTATTCTAATAGGTCTAAAGGTGAAGGAAGATTATTTTTGTATTTTTATATTTTTATGAAAGCAAGTAAAATCTTGGGTATTGGAGGAGTGGGCGGAATTAGTTGCTAGTCAACTAACCCAAAAACTACAATTGCAATAAAAATAAAATAACTAAACTATTGTGGTTGTGAAAACTTATATGGAGACAAATGTGTTTACTTAGACTTCCTTACTCCCTAATTATCTTTTACCGGTTAATTGGTGTATGTATTACTTGCGTGGATGACGGGTGTATTCCTTAACAATTCATGGAGTGGCATACATATCTCCCCAATTCTATGAGCTCTTATCTCCTCCTACAACCATGCGTACACATAATCATAGGGATTGTAAACAGTGGCTCATGCGTTAAATACTACCTTAATAACCTAGTATGCCTTAGTTACATTTTTCTTAAGACGTTCAAGCATGTTACCATATAGGAGTATTGCCAGTTTTCTTAAGCCTAACATTGATGAAACATTCATCCCAACAAAGTAATAACACACCAATCAACCAATAATTAATAGTTAGGTTTCATTAGATCTAAGCAAACACAAGAAAAATCTAGCCTAGCATGTTAATTGAAAGACAAGCATAAGATATAATTAACCAACACATAGACATATTGATTAATTTAAGTGAGGACTTATCTTTAATTGAACATGAAGGTTTCAAGGGTGAAAAACCCTTGAAATTACAGCTAAAATCGTCTTTAGGGTTTATCCCAAACTTGTACCAAAAGTTCCACACTAATGAATGAAAAATAGGAAAATATATATAGATTTTACATTCTGACGGCGTCAGGTTATAGGTTCTGACGGCGTCAGCTCGCCGTCATTAGGGTTCTCGGATGGCCTAGATTTACTTCTGACGCCGTCACCCTTTAAATTGCTCTGGGCCGTCACTCTTTAAGTTAACACCTGACGGCCTACATTCTTTAACACCTGACGCCGTCAGGTGAAAACATCTTGTTTTCTTCATAGGACGCCTAGTGTAATCTGACTTCACTCTTTTGTCAACGTTGGCTGACGGCGTCACCTTGTGACTCTAACGCCGCCAGGTAGGAAATTCAGCTTCTTTTGAGACTTTGTCATTTTCTTCACTTTTATGCTCCAAAAATGTCCAATTATGCATGTTTTCCAGAATTCTTCTCAAAAGTACCTAAAATGACAAAAGGAACGATTTAGGGCAATATTTGATCACATTTACTCGAATTAGGGCTTAAATGACCCCTTAAAATAGGTACACTTTTCGTCTCATCATACACCAATTAACCGGTAAAAGATAGTTAGAGAGTAAGGAAGTCTAAGTAAACACATTTGTCTCCATATAAGTTTTCACAACCACAATAGTTTAGTTATTTTATTTTTATTGCAATTGTAGTTTTTGGGTTAGTTGACTAGCAACTAATTCCGCCCACTCCTCCAAAACCCGAGATTTTACTTGCTTTCCATAAAATACAAAAATACAAAAAATAATCTTCCTTCATCAAGTTTTTGGCGCCGCTGCCGGGGAATAGTTATTGTTTAGGTAGAATTTTTTATTTTATTAGGTCTACTCACTAGATTCCTTTCTAGTGAGATTTTTATTTTATTTTTCTAGGATTTCTTTAGTCTATCTATTTTCTTCGTGTTTTTGTTCGTAACCATTACCATCCGCCAACATGGAAGGTGGTAACCTCCTTGATCCCAACAACCAACCTCAACCAAACCACCAACCACAAGCAAACCAACCTCCTAGAGCCCGCACCTTAGGAGAGTATTCCCGACCTAGCCACCATGGCTATCGCAACACCATTGAGCTCACTCAAGGAGCCAATGTCACTCCCTTGCGATCCGACGCCATCCGGTTGGTGCAAAGCGGATGCGCATTCCATGGACTTCGTTCCGAAGATCCAAATCAACATCTCAAGGATTTCCTCAAAATCGTAGACTCTATAGACCTTGATGTTGCCACTCGAGAGACTACCCAATTACGTCTCTTCCAATTCTCTCTGTGAGACCATGCTAGTCAGTGGCTAGAGCGTCTACCCGCAGGATCCATCACCTCTTGGGATGATCTCACAACTCG
>LBNU01007388.1:23007-38140 GCA_014162995.1 Artemisia annua
TATATATATATTTTACACTCTGACGGCGTCAGGTTATAAGGGCTGACGCCGTCAGCTCGCCGCCATTAGGTTTCTCGGATGGCCTAGATCCACTTCTGACGCCGTCACCTTATAACACCTTCTGGGCCGTCACTCTTTAAGATAACTCCTGACGGCCTACTTTTCATAACACCTGACGGCGTCAGGTGTTAAATCCCAAATTTTCTCTGGCCCGTCATTTGATAATTGGTTTCCACTCTTTTGTCAAGACTTTCTGACGGCGTCACCTTGTGACTTCTGACGCCGTCAGGTTGTAAATCTTCATCTTTTGAGACTTTTTCGTTCTCTTCACTTTTATGCTCCAAAAACGTCCGAATATGCATGCTTTCCAGAATTCCTCTCAAAAGTACCTAAAATGACAAAAGGAATGATTTAGGGCAATATTTGATCACATTTATACGAATTAGGGTTTAAATGACCCCCTAAAAGCGTAACACTTTTCGTCTCATCAGAACAATAAGACTGATCTGAACGTTGAGAATCGTGTTGATTCTAGTATTAACTCTAGGCGTACTGTAATTAATTCGAATTCTAAAACCAGTTGTGAGATCTGTAATAACTATTTAAATTTTGGTAATCATGATGTGTGTGTTAAGACATGTTTGTATGCTTCTAAAGTATCCCCTGGTTGTCATACTGTTTATTATAATCGTGTAAAACATGTTTGGAAAGCAACAGGAAGGAAGTTTACTAATGTTGGCTATCATTGGAGACCCACTGGAAGAATAGTGTCAATAGAAAGTCATCGCCCCTTTGCCAAAAAGTCTAATCCTAAGTTTCCCAGCATTAGGATTTGGAAGAAATCTGGTAGAACTTTTCCTATAGGAACCCAATGCGCTAACCATAAGTCTAGTTCCCCAGCATGTCATGTTATGACTAAGGACACTATTAATTCTTCCTATTCTGTTGTATGTGCTAACCAATCGGACCCCACTTATGGTTGGGGATCCAAGTTTGTCCGTTATCCATATCTGTCTGATTTCAAATGCAGGTCGTACAAATCGCCCTGTGGTATTTAGACTCAGGCTGCTCAAAACATATGACGGGGGATCGCTCGCGGCTCAGAAATTTCGTGAAAAAGTTTATCGGGACTGTTAGATTCGGGAATGATCATTTTGGTGCAATAATGGGTTATGGAGATTATGTGGTTGGTGACAGCGTTATCTCTCGGGTATATTATGTAGAAGGTCTTGGGCACAATCTATTCTCCGTAGGTCAATTTTGTGACTCAGATCTAGAAGTTGCCTTCAGAAAACACTCTTGTCATGTTAGAAGATTGGATGGTATGGATCTCTTGAAAGGCAGACGTGGCACAAACCTCTACACTATATCCATTGAAGACATGATGCAATCATCTCCAATCTGTCTACTATCTAAGGCTTCCAAGACCAAGTCTTGGTTGTGGCATCGTCGTTTGAACCATTTGAACTTCGGTACCATCAATGAACTTACTCGTAAAGATCTTGTTCGAGGCATGCCCAGGCTGAAGTATGAAAAAGATCATCTTTGTTCCGCTTGTCAGCTTGGTAAAAGCAAGAAGCATACTCACAAACCCAAAACCATCAACACCATCATGGAAGTTCTTCATACCCTTCACATGGACCTTTGTGGTCCCATGAGAGTGCAAACCATATTTGGAAAGAGATATGTGTTAGTGATTGTTGATGACTACTCTCGTTTCACATGGGTCAAATTCCTCAGATCCAAGGATGAAACACCTGAAATCATCATCAAACTAATCAAGCAGCTGCAAGTTGGACTCAATAAAACAGTCAGATTCGTCCGCACAGATAATGGAACGGAGTTTGTCAATCAACAACTTACTCAGTTTTATGAAGATCTGGGAATTAGTCATCAAAGGAGTATACCTCGAACCCCTCAGCAGAATGGAGTCGTTGAAAGACGAAACCGTACACTTGTAGAGGCAGCACGAACTATGTTGATCTTCTCCAAAGCTCCTATGTTTCTCTGGGGAGAGGCAATTGCAACGGCTTGTTACACTCAGAACAGATCACTAATACATCCTCTTCACTGCAAAACTCCTTATGAGCTAGTGCATGAAAGAAAACCCGACCTCTCTTTCCTTCGTGTTTTTGGTGCATTATGTTACCCAAACAATGATAGCGAAGATTTGGGAAAGCTAAAGGCAAAAGCTGATATTGGAATTTTTGTTGGGTATGCACCAAACAAGAAGGGTTATCGAATCTACAACAAAAGGTCCCGACAAATCATGGAAACCATCCATGTCACGTTTGATGAGCTGACCGAGCAAACGGTTCCTGAATACTCCAGTTCAGGACCCGCATCTAATCTTTGGACTCCTGGACCCATTAGTTCAGGACTTGTAAATTCTTCCACCACAGATGCTCCTTCTGTGCCACCTACCAGTGAGGACTTGAAGAAATTGTTTGATTCAATGTATGATGAGTATTTTGAGCCTCAACAGAGAGTCGAACCTGAACAACAAGTCATAGGTCCTGATGCTGCTGCTAATGATGAACCTCAACCCACAAACGGGCCTTCCATCTCCATCTCTCTTAGTCAGAATGCTCCATCATCTAGTCATACCAATCACACAGATCAACACTCTTCAATTCCTCAAGAAGAAGCATCTGATAACACCTTTGAAGTGAATCCTTTTACTCAACCACCTGATGAACCTTTTGTCAACATATTTGCTCCTGAACCATCTACTTTGGCAACCTCCTCAGAAGATTCCAACACTGCTACTTCAATTCCCAGTCATCAACTTCATGAGCATATCAGGAAATGGACAAATGATCACCCGATTGACAACATCATTGGTAACCCATCTAGGCCGGTATCTACACGACGACAACTTGCCACAGATGCTTTATGGTGTTTCGTTAGCAACGTACTGTCCAAAGTCGAACCAAAGGATTATAAAGAAGCGTTGACTAAAATGTCCTGGTTCACTGCAATGCAGGATGAAATCCATGAATTTGACAGACTAGATGTTTGGGAATTAGTGCCCCCTCCCGACTGTGCAATGATTATCGCCCTCAAATGGATCTTCAAAGTGAAGCTTGATGAATATGGTGAAGTGTTAAAGAACAAAGCTCGACTTGTGGCCAAAGGGTACAGACAAGAAGAAGGCATCGATTTTGAGGAATCATTCGCACCAGTTGCCAGAATTGAAGCCATCAGAATCTTCCTTGCCAATGCAGCCAGTCAGAACATGGTTGTATACCAAATGGATGTGAAGACTGCCTTTCTCAATGGACACTTAAAGGAAGTAGTATATGTAAGTCAACCAGAGGGGTTTGTTGATCCTGAACGCCCTAATCATGTCTATCGCTTGAAGAAGGCACTATATGGTCTTAAACAAGCACCCAGAGCATGGTATGATACACTGTCCAAATTTCTTCTAGCCAACCAATTCACCAAAGGTGTTGTCGATCCTACCTTGTTCACAAGAAAGTTGGGAGAGCATCGTCTCCACGTTCAGATCTATGTGGATGACATTATCTTCGCATCAGCCGATCCACTAGAATGTGATAGGTTTGCACAAGAAATGAGTACAGAATTCCAAATGTCCATGATGGGGCAAATGTCGTTCTTCTTGGGGCTTCAGATTTCTCAAAACCCACATGGTATCTTCATCAATCAATCCAAGTATGCCATTGAAATACTAAAGAAATTTGGATTCGAATCATGTGAATCTGTTGATACTCCAATGGTTGAGAGAACTAAGCTGGATGAGGATATTGAAGGAGCACTTGTCGACCAAACCAAATACCGAAGCATGATCGGATCATTGATGTATCTCACAGCCAGCAGACCTGATCTCTTATTTGCTGTCTGCATGTGTGCTCGTTATCAATCCAAACCTACTAAGAAGCACTTAGAAGCAGTCAAAAGAGTCTTCAGGTACCTTCAAGGAACAATTCACATGGGCCTTTGGTATCCTAAAGACACTGCAATGGCTCTCACAGCCTACTCTGATGCTGATCATGCGGGTTGTCAAGATACTCGACGAAGTACTTCGGGCGGTGCTCAGTTTCTAGGAGATAAGCTGGTTAGTTGGTCATCAAAGAAGCAAATGAGTACATCAATCTCCTCTACAGAAGCTGAATATATTGCCATGTCATCATGCTGTGCTCAAATTCTTTGGATGAGATCTCAGTTATCCGACTATGGCTTTAACTACAACAAAGTTCCGATGTACTGTGATAACAAGAGTGCCATTGCTCTTTGCTGCAACAACGTCCAGCATTCAAGATCAAAGCACATTGATATTCGACATCATTTCATCAGAGAACAAGTGGAAAAAGGAATTGTGGAACTCTACTTTGTAAGGACGGAATTTCAGCTGGCTGATATCTTCACAAAGGCACTTCCTAGAGAACGGTTTCAATTCATTCTCCCACGTCTTGGAATGAAGAGCATCACTCCTGAGTCACTCAAAAGTCTTCAGGAAGATAATGAGGAGTAACTGATTCACTTCACATATCCTTTTATATATTATATAAAACCCAGAAAAGAAAAATACAAAAATATAAAACCTATAAAAACCATAAAAATCTGAAAAACTCAAAAATACCAAAAATATATGTTTGCTTACAATTATGGTTTGCTATTACTTCAGATAGCAACCCGGTTTTCAAAATCCGTGTAAAAACACGTTATCATGTTTTCACTGTGTGCGGATTATCCGAAAAGTTGTACGCTTCAGTGCAGCCTTTCTAGTAAAAGAAGAGAAGTCTTCTTTTCCCAAAATCTCTTTCTTCTAAAAATTCTTCAAAAGAGATTTTGTGGTGTACAAGGTGGCCATTGGTCTTAAATTTTCTCGTATACGTTACCACTCACATTAATGGCTACTAAACGTTAAAATGGAAAAACGGGTCATTAATTGAGGGGGAGCGTATGTGCTCAAAATTTCTGCACCTTTAAAAACTTTGTGCACCAGCCACAGTGAAAACTCAAAAAGTGTCTCATAATCAGTAAACATTTAAAATTTTGCCACATGTCTCTCCAAAGCTTTTTCGAAAATCATTTAAATCAATTGGGATCACAAAATCTCAAAAGATTTGAAATTTTATGATCGGGGGAGAGAATGTGATTTAAATATAAAAACTGATTTAAAAGTGATGTTTTTGGACTCATAAAGAATGTTTGTGGACTTTCGAGAACGCTCCCTTATGTGCTAAAATGTTAAAGATTTTGGATTTTAATCAAAGCACATATTAAGGGGGAGCAAGTGATTAAATGTGATGTTTTTGGACTTATAAAGATGTTTTGGACTCAAAAGATCGCTCCCTTATGTGCTAAAATTTTAAAAGATTTTGGAGTATGAACAAAGCACATATTGAGGGGGAGCAAGTGATTTAAAATGATGAATAAATGATCTCTTTTGCAAGCTCACCCGTATGTGCCAAAGTTTTTCAAAATTGATTCAATCAATGTGCACATATTGAGGGGGAGCAAGTGGCTAAGAGTCTTTCGCGGGTTTTTACAAATTCAAGTAAAAACCGTGAATTGCTTATGACTCAGAATTTGACTCATGAATTGACGAAACATGAAAAGTCGTGAATCGAAAAGACTAGTCCTGGCCGGGTAATAATTTCAAGCTGGTCTAACCAGTGATGTAAACGTGTCTCGAAGAGGACTGGTCAAAGTAGATAGTACCGTTTCGAGAAACTCTTCTTAGATATATACTTTGACGGGTCTAACTTCCTTTTTAAGGAATGTTAACAACTTCAAGTTAGTTATTAGGGCTAGTTATCACCTAAAAGCTGATAATGGATCCCTTTAACTAAGCAACGTAAACGTGTCCCTCGGGTATATGTCTATTAAGAGCCGATCAATTCAAATAAGTGCAACTCACCCCGACATGTGCAAATTTCTTTCTTCCTATAAGCACATGTTAAGGGGGAGCATTTGAAAAATGATAAAACTCTCAAGGTGTTAACAAAAATGTGTTTCTTTATCATAAACACCTTGAGAGAATTTTCAATGATTTTGGTTATATGGCGAATGTGGAAAAATACCAAAAGACCGACCACTTTAATTTAATGCATGGAGTTATAAGGATGGTTAGGTTAGGTATATGTTCCCATGATCCACCAGAACCGGAGGGATCTTCCCAGGGACAATCCAATAGATAGATTAGAAGTCCTTAGGAATGATTGAAAAAAGGAGAAAAGTGAGAAAGGGAAGAGTGCCGACTGAGACTGAGCTAGGACTGGAACAAACCCAACAAGGTTCTAGTAAATGAAGTCTCGGTAAGCACTGAAGGGGTTGAAGAATTAAAAAGAAATGAATTGAGAAAGGGTGAAAAGAAATAGCCCTCCAATTATTCAACCTTAGGGCAGAAACCGGGTTCAATTCATATGCTACTGATTGTTACCAAGGTAACATCGGTATTGAAGATAAAGACGTCATGGACCCAGTGACGCACTGCACTAAACCTCCCAGCCACTCAAGTTCTCTTAAAAGAGCTTGTTTCATTCTCACGGGGAACCGGTGTAAACTATCGACTAGTCTCTTAGAGCTAGTTGATATTGAAACAGGAGACCCCTCCCTAGTCTCCGAATAGGATAACCAATGTGCACTTATCGAGTCTAGAGCCAAGAGATGCATCAAAAGATCTCATAGGAACACTTGATACTTCTACACTGGTTGTTCAACATTAAGGACACCAGATGTAATATTTTGAGTCCTACGCAGATCTTAGCAATCTGCCGAGAACACTTATGAGGGAATATACATAAGTATTTCCCAGTGATTGAGTGGAAACTCCTGCCAGGGTCAACATCAAACAGCCCTGACAGCAGGTCACTTCGGTAATCTCTTGTGGGTTACGCTTAGTGTGTTCGGTGGTGTTCCAAAAGGTCTACAGTCGTGGGGTGATCTCCAGCGACTCACCTAATCGTTGGTGTACTTCGGTATGTCAGTGAAAGCCCTTTCGGGGGCATCCGATTAGGAACGGCCTTGGTAAGGATTAGAGAAAGTCTTCACACTATGCTGTTGACGATCTCGAAGTCCGAACTTGTAAGTGCCGGTATGTTTATTACTAACCAAGTTTTATGCAGCTCAACATACCAAACTTACCATGTTCACCACCATCACTCTAGTTCCACATGCTCATACCAACATCTAAAAGGAGACGTCAGAACTGTTCAACCGGGAAGATCTACTCAACAAAGATGTATGGGCATGTTGGAAAGGCGTAATCACACCAAAGACAAAGAAGTTGACGATTGATGCCGATTGCTGAAAAGATGCAGATTCATCATCTCATGCTTACACTTCAACATCATAACTCAAGATATCATGATCAAGGAATGGGCTTCGACTATGCTTCCACAACTCTGATGCAGAAGATCATGATCCAGAAAAGTGTAAGCATGACATCACAAAGACAATCACAACATCACAAAGAGACACATACACTCAAAGATGACTTGAAGCTAATTATATGGATGAAGAGCGAAGAGCAAAGTCAAAAGATCATCATATACATCAAGGAAGTCATCTTGAGTCGTTTATCAATGAAGAATCAACAACTACGAGCTACAAAAGAATCTACAAAGATCTCAATGCAAGAATTCAAGAATATTTCCAGGGGTGACCTCCCTTAGGGGGAGATTGTTAGGAATACGCTTTTTGTATAAGAAAGATTCGGTCACCCCAGATATGATTAAGCATTGTTTAGCTCGTAGTAGTTACAATAGTTAGTTAAACGTAGTTTAGAAGTAGATTAGTTCGCGGAAGAAGGACGGGTCTTTACCCACTGTATACCTGATCCGCAGCCCAAGTGGCACGCCCAAGTGGCAAAACCCATGTACATATAAATACCCTCTCCATCCTTGGAGAGGGTAAGCCTTCTCATAATCTCATTTTCTTTTTTTTTGTTTTCTCTCTAAGGCTTCATCTCTTTCTCTCTCTAACTTTCTCTCTCTACATTTCTTTCTTTTCTTTCTTATGAATAACGAACCATAACCACATGTATGAGCGTGTTTGTGATGTTATCTAGTGTTCTACAATTGGTATCAAGAGCCATGGTTACATCCTAGGGATTGTAGGACTTGTGGTGTATGGTTTGTTTTGGTTTCTACTAGTTTAGGGTGGTTTCTACTCATTTTGGAGCTTGTTCGTGGTGATTCTTGTGTTCTTTCTTGTACTTCTAGGATTAGAGGGGTTAGATTCATCTAGTTTATCAGTTGGTTGGACTAAATCTAACGTTTGTGAAGTGTACGAGTTGTTTTGGAACGTTTTCTTGGCAGCGGTTTGCTCTACGTTAAGGTGTTCTTCGCAGCGGTTAACTTGGGTTTCAGCGGTTAAGTATTAGCGGTTAGTACAAGTAGTGGAGCGAACATTACGCTGTACTTTGTACTGTTTCAGCGGTTAACTTCCAGCGGTTTACTCTTCAGCGGTTAAGTTACCAGCGGTTTACTCTTCAGTGGTTACTTTACTAGCGGTTACTCTGTCAGCGGTTACTATTGTCAGCGGTTTAATAATCAGCGGTTACTATTCCAGCGGTTAAGTTTCAGCGGTTATTACATCAGCGGTTTTCTTTCAGCGGTTACTTGTCAGCGGTTACTGTACCAGCGGTTTACTTATCTTAGCGGTTTTCCTGGTTGACTTTAGTAAAATCCCGGGAAAGAATCGATTTCTCGGTTTAAGTCACGTGTGTTGTAAAATCCCGTCTAAGACCTTGTCATCATGACTACTGTAACATCTATTGATGATATCCAAGCTGCTGGGTCTGACACTCGACCTCCAATGCTAGAAAGAACGGACTATGAGTCTTGGTCACAAAGAATTCGCTTGTATTGTCAAGGCAAAGAAAATGGGGAGAACATTCTGAGATCAATTGATGAAGGGCCGTTCCAAATGGGCACTACCAGAGATGTTATCTCCACTGGTGATGATGGGACAGTCACCCTTGGAATTGACAGACCTCGTACGTACAATGATCTGAATGAAGCTGAAAAGAAACGATATGATGCTGACATTCGTGCTTCAAACATTGTGGTACAAGGGCTACCAAAGGACATATACAAACTGATTAACTTCAACACTGAGGCCAAAGCTGTTTGGGACAATGTCAAAATGTTGCTAGCTGGTTCAGAATTAACAAAGGAAGATCGTGAGTCTCAATTGTACGATGAATTCGAGCACTTTAAGATGAACCCTGGTGAAAGCATCAATGATTACTATGTCAGATTCCACAAGCTTGTGAATGACATGAGAATGATCAGAATGACAATGCCCAACATCCAACTCAACTCAAAGTTCGTCAATAACATGTCACCAGAATGGGATCGATTTGTCACGGCTGTGAAGCTAAACAAAGGACTCAGAAACACCAACTATGAGCAACTCTATGCTTATCTGCAACAACATGAGAAACATGCCATGTATGATCGTCAGCTAAGAGAGAAGTTTCATCCCTCAAATGATCCTCTTGCTCTAATCTCCAGTGCTCAAGGACTCAACCAATTCTCAGCTGACTTAATCAACCCTCCAATCACTGCTCAAGCAACACAGAATCAGTCTTCTCTTGGTCAAGCCTCAATGCAATCAGCAAGTGTCAAAACAAATTCACAAGAATCGGGAAATTCCTACATGGACAAGAGAATTGATAATCTCTCCAATCAAGTCTCTCTGCTGGTTCAACACTTCAGAAGCACTCTTCCTCAAACCAACAATCAACTCAGAACCTCATCTAATCCACGTAATCTTGCTGTTGTGGAAGATGGGCGTGTTGTGGTTCAAGGAAGACAAAATGTCCGAGGAAATGCTCAGAACAGAATGGGAAATGGCAATCAAGGACAAGGAAGGCAAATCAAGTGCTACAATTGTGGTGGGCTAGGTCATATTGCAAGAAACTGCACTGAACCAAAACGTCCTCAGAACTCCGACTACTTCAAAGATAAGATGCTGTTGATGCAAGCACAAGAGAATGGTGTTAAATTGGATGAGGAACAGCTGCTCTTTCTTGCTGGTGATGAAGGAAACTCCTTTGATGCTGATGTGGATGATCAACCAGTCCAGGATCTTGCTCTAAATGACCCGAACATCTTCCAGGCTGAAGATTGTGATGCATTTGATTCTGATGTTGATGATGAACCTACTGCACAAACCATCTTTATGGCCAAGCTTACATCTGCAGTCACATCGGCAAATCAATCAGGATCTTCCAAATCATCCATCATTTCTGAGGTACTCAAATTATATGACACATATGAAACAAGTGCCATTCCAACGATACTCGATGAGGTTCATCAAACTAGTATTGTCACGCCAGATGATGTTGGTTTGAAAAACACTAATGTTTCCTCAAAACAACAACATATGGATAACAATAAAGAGTCTGATGAATCTAGTAGAGCATCTGAAGATACACATGTTGACGATGTGATGCACAATCAAAGGACTCATAACGAAGTAAAACACACCGACACTATTGATTCAAATTCTGCTGATATGGGTAATAGTAATGTTGTCCCATATGAGCAATACTTGAAACAAAGTGTCGAGACTGCTTTACCAAGTGATGACTCTTCCGTTAATAATGATACTTGTGAATATGATGAATATACTGCTGTTATACCTGATGACACCTTAACCACTAGGATTAATATTCTCAAAGATCAGGTGAATATGTATCAACAACGTGCAAAATTTGAGTTAACCGAACGTGAACAGAAAATGAATTGGCAAATGTGTACATATATTACCAAAAGGAATTTAAAGGAAGAAGAGTTAAGAGGGGAAATAAAATCTTTGCAAAATCAAATCGATCAAACTGTTAAACAAAAACAGGAGATTCAAAACAGTGTCAACACACTAAAATTAGATTTTCAAAGTAAGGAAGCCAAACTTCTAAACGATTTTTCCCAATTAAAGGCCTTAAAGAACAAGCTTGAAAACAAATTGTACACACAAGGCCAAACCATTCAAACTGCTCAAATGATACAAAAGCACATTAAGCTTCGTGATAAACATAGTGATAAGGATACAGGTGTGCCTAAAACTAATTATCTTAGGAGCGTTAGTGCCTCTCAACCTGCCTTATATGACTATAATGTGATGCTTAAGCCCAATCATGATTCCCCTGATGTGCGTGATACAGAAGAGATTGTTGAAATTGAAACAGAAAATAGGAAAAGACTTGAGGATAAGATGAAGGATCCCATGTGCATAGCAAATCGTGTTAATATCAAGCCCCATAACTACTATGAGCAGAACCGATTAACTGTCTTTGTGCCCCAAACTAGGTTAACCCCTGAACAGATTTTTTGGGCTTTAGATGTGGAAAAAATGAAAGCTGAACTTCTTATGGATACCACTCCCCTTAAGTTTGCTAAACCCACGGTGTATCCTCCCAATACACCCATGAACCTAGTTCAGATAGCACTTCCCACTCAATGTAAAACTCTTATTAGCATGTATGTACTGTATCAAATGTTTGCGGATTTTGACAAAACGTGTAAAAAGAGGATTACTCCAACGGGAATTACTGAGGGGGAAAGGGGTTTTGAAGTTACAAAAGAATGTTATCTCACAGAAGTCATTCCGTTTTTTAAACAAATCAGAAACCATTTTGAATACATGGAAACGTCCCTTAAACAAGAGATCAATGAAATGAAAGAGGTGTTTAAAAACCAGGAACGTGAAGGAAAACAAACTGTAATGGATCTTCAACATAGTGAAATTGCGAGGAAGAATGCTCTCATCATGAATGATAATCTGATTGCTATGTGCATTGCTCAAGATGTGTTTTATACTGCTACTGATTCTTCTTTATCTGCTTCCCAATTTCATGATATGTCTGTTACATTAAAGGTTTTCCAGAATCGTGTTGTTGAGCTTGAGGGGGAGAATTTAAAACTGCGCGAAAAAATTCAAAAAGATGATCATGATAACATGGTCAAGCAATTTTCAAAACTAGAGGTTGATAATCTTAACTTGCAATTAAGATACCAACATCTAGAAGAAAGAATTAGAAACTCAAATGCCAAGACATCTTCGGATGCTCCTGAATTTGATGCATATTTTGAATTAGCCAAAAGGGATGAAAGAATTCAAGCTCACACTAACACGATTCGGAAACTGAAGCTTCAAATTGCACAATTTAAGACGAATAAATGTGATGTGATTGATAATAAATGTGATGCGATTGATACCCAGAAACCTCCGTGTTTAGATTCTCAATATCTTCAACTTCAAAATGTCATTAACGACTTGAAATACGAAAATGATTGTTTTCAAGCTGAAAACTCTAAAATCAAACAACATTACAAAGAGTTACATGATTCGATGAAGATCACACGTGATAAAAACAATGAAAAGATAACTTCTTTGCTTAAAGAAAATGAGAATCTAAAGACTCAGGTGAAAGGGAAAATGCCAGTCACTGCATGTGATTGCAGTCTCACCAAAGCGGCTAAAACAAAAAGAACTGATGTTGATGCCATTAATATTCCTCTTCCCCTTAGGAATAATGCGTTTGTTCATAGTGAGTACCTTAGGTATCTCAAGGATTGCCTAGATATCCTCTGCGAAACTATTGAAGAGGTTAGAATGGTGAGTCCTGCGGACATTGGCATCCGTGATGTGTATTATCTCACCAACAGATCATATGAGCTCTTAGATTATGCCATTGGTACATGTCCTAAAGCTGTTTGCATGCGTGATAAGACTAATGATTTTTCCTCTAAGGTTAAGAACAAGCATGTTGCCTTTAAAGTGCCCATAACATCACCAAAACATAACACATCAGATACCAGAAATCAAACAGCAGTTTCTCGTTCTAATGTTCCCATCATTAATTCTACAGGAGTAAAAGTTGTCACTAATGCTAGCGGGTCAAAGCCTAGTTGCAATACAAGGAATGATAGGACTTCGCCAGCTAAAAGTGCTCAAGGAAAGAAAGTAGAAGACCACATTAGGAACAATAAGACTGATCTGAACGTTGAGAATCGTGTTGATTCTAGTATTAGCTCTAGGCGTACTGTAATTAATTCGAATTCTAAAACCAGTTGTGAGATCTGTAATAACTATTTAAATTTTGGTAATCATGATGTGTGTGTTAAGACATGTTTGTATGCTTCTAAAGTATCCCCTGGTTGTCATACTGTTTATTATAATCGTGTAAAACATGTTTGGAAAGCAACAGGAAGGAAGTTTACTAATGTTGGCTATCATTGGAGACCCACTGGAAGAATAGTGTCAATAGGAAGTCATCGCCCCTTTGCCAAACAGTCTAATCCTAAGTTTCCCAACATTAGGATTTGGAAGAAATCTGGTAGAACTTTTCCTATAGGAACCCAATGCGCTAACCATAAGTCTAGTTCCCCAGCATGTCATGTTATGACTAAGGACACTATTAATTCTTCCTATTCTGTTGTATGTGCTAACCAATCGGACCCCACTTATGGTTGGGGATCCAAGTTTGTCCGTTATCCATATCTGTCTGATTTCAAATGCAGGTCGTACAAATCGCCCTGTGGTATTTGGACTCAGGCTGCTCAAAACATATGACGGGGGATCGCTCGCGGCTCAGAAATTTCGTGAAAAAGTTTATCGGGACTGTTAGATTCGGGAATGATCATTTTGGTGCAATAATGGGTTATGGAGATTATGTGGTTGGTGACAGCGTTATCTCTCGGGTATATTATGTAGAAGGTCTTGGGCACAATCTATTCTCCGTAGGTCAATTTTGTGACTCAGATCTAGAAGTTGCCTTCAGAAAACACTCTTGTCATGTTAGAAGATTGGATGGTATGGATCTCTTGAAAGGCAGACGTGGCACAAACCTCTACACTATATCCATTGAAGACATGATGCAATCATCTCCAATCTGTCTACTATCTAAGGCTTCCAAGACCAAGTCTTGGTTGTGGCATCGTCGTTTGAACCATTTGAACTTCGGTACCATCAATGAACTTACTCGTAAAGATCTTGTTCGAGGCATGCCCAGGCTGAAGTATGAAAAAGATCATCTTTGTTCCGCTTGTCAGCTTGGTAAAAGCAAGAAGCATACTCACAAACCCAAAACCATCAACACCATCATGGAAGTTCTTCATACCCTTCACATGGACCTTTGTGGTCCCATGAGAGTGCAAACCATATTTGGAAAGAGATATGTGTTAGTGATTGTTGATGACTACTCTCGTTTCACATGGCTCAAATTCCTCAGATCCAAGGATGAAACACCTGAAATCATCATAAAACTAATCAAGCAGCTGCAAGTTGGACTCAATAAAACAGTCAGATTCGTCCGCACAGATAATGGAACGGAGTTTGTCAATCAACAACTTACTTAGTTTTATACAGATCTGGGAATTAGTCATCAAAGGAGTATACCTCGAACACCTCAGCAGAATGGAGTCGTTGAAAGACGAAACCGTACACTTGTAGAGGCAGCATGAACTATGTTGATCTTCTCCAAAGCTCCTATGTTTCTCTGGGGAGAAGCAATTGCAACGGCTTGTTACACTCAGAACAGATCACTAATACATCCTCTTCACTGCAAAACTCCTTATGAGCTAGTGCATGAAAGAAAACCCGACCTCACTTTCCTTAATGTTTTTGGTGCATTATGTTACCCAAACAATGATAGCGAAGATTTGGGAAAGCTAAAGGCAAAAGTTGATATTGGAATTTTTGTTGGGTATGCACCAAACAAGAAGGGTTATCGAATCTACAACAAAAGGTCCCGACAAATCACGGAAACCATCCATGTCACGTTTGATGAGCTGACCGACCAAACGGTTCCTGAATACTTCAGTTCAGGACCCGCATCTAATCTTTAGACTCCTGGACCCATTAGTTCAGGACTTGTAAATTCTTCCACCACAGATGCTCCTTCTGTGCCACCTACCAGTGAGGACTTGAAGAAATTGTTTGATTCAATGTATGATGAGTATTTTGAGCCTCAACAGAGAGTAGAACCTGAACAACAAGTCATAGGTCCTGATGCTGCTGCTAATGATGAACCTCAACCTACAAACGAGCCTTCCATCTCCATCTCTCTTAGTCAGAATGCTCCATCATCTAGTCATACCGATCACACAGATCAACACTCTTCAATTCCTCAAGAAGAAGCATCTGATAACAC
>LBNU01007389.1:5831-34656 GCA_014162995.1 Artemisia annua
AAAACAAGGTACTTGGCTAACTCCATGGACACACACTGCTTGTAGTTTGGGCCATGGAGACAAATAACTAACAAGAAATAAATTGTTAGCAACAACAAACGAAGAATACATTCAACAAGAATTAACCCCGATTGGACACGGTGGATTGGCCCTTAGGTTATAACCCACCTGATATTAGACATTCTTCAACATCACTTTTGCCATAAGACACAATGAACGCCTTAGGGGCTGATTCTGAAATCGTTTCATAAATGCGATCAAAAACACGCCGTTTTTAGGTCCCCATTTTTCACGTACCCGGACAAGTATACCCAATCAACATATCGCATAACAACTGGCCATGGGACAAAAAGTGCAGATAATCAAATACACCCCCTAAAGGGTGGTCGTCATAATACACAACACAAATTAGCCACCGGGGGCTGATTTAAAAACACCCTTTGATTCCATCTAAAAACACACGTTTTTAGCCATTTTTACGCATACAAGATGTCATGATGACATCAATATGATGGCTCTGATACCTACTATAGGTGATGTTGAACTTATATAACATAAAACGAAACATATAAACGCAGCGAACAACATCCACCCAACAAGGGCTCTCATCATAGCCATATGATCAATAACAACTAACTCAACCATGGTTATGACCTTTGTACGGACCGGGAGTCACCCAACAATCGTCCACCACCATAATCACCAACCCATGATGGATATAGAAACAACATGATCAAATAGGTTGCATCATCCTCTATGATAGAAACCACACTAACACGTCATGGACACCACCCCGATGCTACCGTCTAAACCCCGTAAACACACGATCTAGACCTTGACTAAGCAATAGAATTAGTTAGATTGAGATCAAAAACAAAACCCTATAATGCGGTGTGTGTTATTAGTGGCCTCATGGGTCAAGGAAGGGGGAGAGAAGTTGGTAAAGTTGTTTATTCTAATTGCGTAACCATCAAGTCCCAAATCATGTTTGATCTTTTCATAATCATAGTTACACTTAGCCCTGACTTTCTCCGCTTGTTCCTTTCTCACGCTAGGCTTGCCATGGGGCCCTAAAGTGCCTTGCCTCATTTGTTGGCTGCAACTCCAATACACACTAAGTAAAAGCTTAGTTATTAGTAGGCGGGCCCGTTATTGATCCCGAGTTACGTAGTCGTATATATAGTGTAAATACGATAAATACAATATATATAATGGTGTCTCTGTGTATAAGTGTGTGACCCCATAGGCTCACATATGTCTAGCCATATAATTATTTATTATGACACGAGCATACTCCAACAATTATTTCCTCTTTAACGTTGTAGCTAATACTGCAGTTAGGTGAGAACCTCTTAACTATGATGTATGTAAATACACGATGGTTTTATTAGTTATGTGTTTGTTTCAGGTTCGCGACGTGCACCTACCAGACAACAACATGCACATACTGGTACGTGTAATGTGTGGTATTTGGTGTTCTTTGAAAGTTATTACTTCTCGATTTTGTGGCTCAGTAATTCACTATTTGTGATTGTTCGTTATGCTGCACCTACATATATCTTTCTTTATTGCGTTGTATGTGCGTACTTAAGTATCTATGAGAACGTACTCATTAGGTATGGTGAGTAGGCGGCACTTTTTGTACTTACTGTACGTTTAAGTCTTTGGGTGGTATATTGGGTCGGATCACGAAGCCTAATTGGTACTGATGCCGCCATTACGCAACAAGTAATCTACCTTATGTGACCAGAAATTATAGCATGCTTCCTATTAAGTAATCTTCATTGTGTTACCATTAGAGAGACATAATAATTTATATTCAGACATTAGCATTAATGAATTATAGGTCGCGCCTAATATTTTTGTGATGCTCTTTTATAGGGAGACAGCGTAGGGTGGACAACAACAACTTACCGACACAGGGGCCGATTGCTCCCCCAGAGCGAGAAGGTTGCCACTTATTCTGTCTTTGTTGCTTTCATTTTATGAGTCTGTTAAGTACTGCATTGCTTATGTTTTTTAATCTGCTTGCTTCTTATTTGTGTGCAGGGGCACCTACAGATTATAAATATTTTGGCAGATGTAATCAAGTGTGTCAGCATTGTCATGCTGTTTTCTGGCTGGAAGAAAAGCGGACCGGATTACCAGTATCTGCAGCCCCACAGTATCAAAGATGTTGCGCAGGTGGTCGCGTATTTCTGCGTACGTATCGCCATTACCCAGCATACATTACAGATTTGTTTTCCGATAGGCATTTTATGGAGAATATAAGAGCCTACAATCAAATGTTTGCGATGACTTCGTTTGGCGCAACCATTGACAATTCTATTAATATTGGCAGAGGTCCATATGTATTTAGAGTTTCAGGACAAATCTACCACTGGATTGGTGGGTTTTGTCCTGCAAATGATGATACTCCGCGATTTTTACAAATGTATATTTATGACACGGATCATGAGGTGCAGAATAGGCTCTCGCATTTTGAGGCACACGAAAGGCAGACACTGCGAGAGGACATTATTGAAGGGCTTATTCGGTTTTTGGATCATAACAATGCCTTGGTTCAGTTATTTACAACTTCCAGAGACAAATTGCTTGAGGCCGATATACCAAATTTCCAGATTAGGTTGTTTGGTGTGGCAGGGTCTAACCAATACGAGCTGCCTACTGCTGACAGCATAGGAGCGATTGTCTATGAGGGTGGTCCCGAAAGTATGACCGATTATGATGTGGTCATAGAACGTCATTCTAGGGAGCCTGAAAGTGTCAACAAGTTACACCCAACGTACATGGCATTACAATTTCCACTACTTTTTGTTTATGGTGAGGATGGTTATCATCTGAATTTAACACTGAGAAACACTGAACCTTCAGATTCGCAAGAAGAGAAGAAGATGACTATGAAGCTATACTACGCGTATCAGCTATGTGATCGACTTGGTAGTTACAGCTTGATAACTCATGCTGGCAGACTTTTTCAGCAGTACGTAGTAAATGCATATTGTGTTATTGAACAAGATAGGACGGATTTCATAAGGCGTAAGCAGAATGATATACGGAGTGAATACTTATCCGGGATTTATGATGCTATCTCCAGAGGTGATCGAAATGGCCGTGACATTGGGTCTTGCATTATTCTACCAGCATCATTCACAGGAGGTCCACGTTATATGTATAGTCATTATTTGGATGCGCTGGCCATCTGTCGAGTGCATGGAAATCCGACATTCTTTGTCACATTCACTTGCATCGTCAAATGGCCAGAGATTCAAGAGTATATGAACGGCTTTCCCTTGCTGAGTACTGCTGATAGACCCGATGTTGTGGATAGAGTATTCGAGCGCAAAATTCATGCGATGATAAAGTTTATAAGAGAGGAACAGATCTTTGGCAGAGTAGTTGCAGGTATTTTTTGTTTCGGGTCTTCCTTCCGTGACTTCTTTTAAATATTTCATACTGTTTCACAAATAATAAAGAAAGCATTGTCTGACACTTATTTTTTACGGTATTATTTGTAGTGCTTTATATAGTAGATTTTCAGAAAAGGGGCCTTCCGCATTGTCATATTCTATTATGGATACAACGCCTGCTCCCTAACACTCATGAGAATGAGATAGATGCATACATAAGCGCCGAACTTCCTAACCATGTGCAAGATCCAGAGGGATTTAGAGTCATTATTGAGCTCATGATGCATGGACCATGTGGCCTTGCATATCCAGGTGCTCCATGTACCATTGGACGTGATAGTTGCAAAAAACAATTTCTGAAAGAATATTGTCCGCATACTTATACAGACAACAAAGGGTATGTACATTATCATAGGCGCGAAACAGGAGCTGGCACGTATCGCCGAGGAGTCAGATTAGATAATGCATACGTGGTGCCCTATAACGCACATTATGTATGGCATTCTATGCGCATATTAATGTGGAATACTACGGGTGGACCATGCTCATTAAATACTTATTCAAGTATATATCTAAAGGGACCGACAGAATTGTTTCTAGAATTGTTAGGCCAGTTAGTGAGCCACGACAACAAGCAACTTCATCTGCCCAAGGTGCGTTTGCAGCAACCAACTCTCCAGTGCAGGTAGATGAAATAAGAAATTTCATGGATGCTAGATATGTAGGGCCGCACGAGGCGTGTTGGCAAATACTCGGGTTTGATATTCATAGTAGAGAACCTGCGGTTCAGATATTACGGTGCATGCAGAAAACATGCAACAGATAGCCTTCAGAGTTTCCCAGAGTTTGACAAGCGTCGCCAACAACTCTCGAAACAAAAAAACGACATTAACAGAATGGTTAGATTTCAACCGCCTGCATTGCATTGGCAGGCACCTCACTTATTTGCAGTTTCCGTCAGAATTTGTGTGGTGCTTGAAAACCCGAAGTTGGTCACCAAGGCAGAATAGAAACAAACCTTCTATAGGTAGGTTGACATATGTGCACCCGGCCGGTGGTGATCTTTTTTTTCAAAGAATGTTACTGTGCCATCAAAAAGGGTGTACTTCATTCGCTAATATCCGTAAGGTGGATGGGACACTCTACGCATCTCATCGCGAAGCCTGTCAGGCCATGGGTTTGTTAGGAGATGACCAAGAATGGACGCTGGCATTAGAAGAAGCCGCTGTGTCAGCAACTGCTTCAGATCTGAGAGACTTATTCGTTCAGATGTTAATTTTCTGTGACGTCACACAGCCTCTTATTTTGTAGGAGTCTCACTGGCGGCAAATATCTGACGATATTCCCAACAGGCTGTCAAACTTGCTTAGTATTCCGAATCTTCATGTTAATGAAGACATGATGAGAGGTGGGATTCTTTATGAGCTTCAAGCATTGTTAGCATTTTATGGCAAGTCTTTAGCAAATTTTTCTCTGCCAAGACCTCCGGACAATTTGCTTAGAATACTAACGAATAGGCTGGTCATGGAAGAATTAAGTTATAATCGTGAAAGATTGGCGGCAGAGAGAGATCATATTGTTCCACAACTTAATGAGCAACAACGTCTTATATTTGATAGAGTTCTTGCTGCCGTTTCAGGGGGTATTCAAGAGTTATTATTTGTTTATGGTCATGGCGGTACAGGGAAGACATTCATTTGGAAAGCTATTCTGTGTGCATTAAGATCTGAGGGTAAAATTGTTTTGGCAGTCGCATCTTCTGGAATTTCCTCTTTACTTTTGCCTTCTGGCCGCACTGCTCACTCAAGATTTAAACTATCGTTAAATTTAAAAGATAATTCGGTGTGTAATGTTAGGAAGAATACTCAGTTAGCAGAATTGCTTGGTAAAACAGATTTAATTGTATGGGATGAAGCCCCTATGAACGATCGGAAATGCTTCGAGGCCTTAGATCGTACACTCAAAGATATATTGGATATGCCAGACCGTTTGTTTGGAGGAAAGTCAGTTATTTTGGGAGGAGACTTTAGGCAGACGCTGCCGGTCAAGAAAATGCATCTAAAATTGAAATAATAGCCGCCTCGATACCAGAGTCGTACCTTTGGCGTCACTTTGAGGTTATACTTTTGCATCAAAATATGCGCCTGCATCGAGAAGCATCAGTAGCTGGTATTAATACGAATGAAAGCACTTTCTCAGAATGGTTGTTAGGCATTGGCAATGGTTTGGTGGGCTACCCAGATGAAATGGACCCAGAAAACGCAGCATGGGTTCGAATACCAGACGAGTATTGCATACAGAACACGGAAAACGGGTTGGCAGAATTGATACAGTTTATATACGATAGTCAGACACTTCAAAGGCCGACAGCAGAGTCACTACAAGAAAAAGCTATCGTTTGCCCAAAAAATGAAACCGTAGATACGATAAACAAGCAGATACTAGATAGCGTGCAGAGTGAAGGGCGATCCTACAGAAGCTACGATCAAGCAACACCAAAGATGAATGATGGTGGAGCTACAGAATTGTTATATCCGCCTGAGTATTTGAATACAATGGAATTCCCAAGCATGCCTCAGCATTCGCTAGAATTAAAGATTGGGACTCCTATAATGCTACTTCGAAATCTCAATCTAATAGGAGGTTTGTGTAACGGAACTAGGCTGATTGTTACTCAGCTTCTACAGCGGATCATTGAAGCAAAGATAATTACAGGAACTAGAAATGCTCAGAAGGTTTTTCTACCTAGAATCATACTTATACACAACGATAATAACATCCCGTTCACATTCAAGAGAAAGCAGTTTCCGATAAAGTTGTGCTACGCCATGACCATCAATAAAAGCCAGGGACAATCCTTAAACAAAATAGGAGTGTATCTTCCGCAGACAATATTTGGTCATGGGCAGCTGTATGTAGCACTTTCTAGGGCTACTTCACCAGGTGGACTAAAAGTGCTTATTACCGGCAATTCAGATCGAGAAAGCAACACTACCAAAAACATTGTTTACAAAGATTTTCTAAATAAAATTATGGTACACTGGATCCTAATATTGACTACGATATTTTGTTTCCCTCATAATTCAGTCAGTTATAGCTTAGTAGAATTTAGTGCATGCTTTTTATACCTAGAAAATAAGAACAACCACTATAGGAAGCTCAGCCTTGAATACCTATTATATGCCTTCTTTGTTGATCGCATTATTATGACAGTAACACTAGCTGACGACTTTTCTGCAATCTTTCTATCGCATTAGCTTACTTATATGAATAGTGCTGCCATGCTAATATATGTTCTGCATTGTTTGTTGTCCAGTTTACGAGTTACTATACAAAGCTCTGCCTTAACTGCTACGTATTTGGTTATATCTTTTATTATGCAAATAAATACGCTTCCGTATGCAAACACAATCCTATTGTCCATACGTGCAACACATCATACACTTGATAACAATACTGAAAAAAAAATCCCTAAATTGATTAACCAGACATATTAAATACCTTATTCACTTTTCTTTTTACTCAACTATACTAATACATGTCTTGATAGGTAAATGGCACTAACCAGTGATGCGAATGCTGCTTCCAAAACCGTGTCTCACCCTCCCGTTCCACAAAGATCGCTAGCTTATTTTGCAGACCTGAATCCAACAGACAATACAAAGTTTATTCAAGCCAGAGTTTATCGAAGATGGACATCCATGAAAGTACCGAGCCTTATTCCTACAGGCTTTTCATGCATACTACTCGACAAGAAGGTAAAACATGAACTACCTGTATTTAAAATAGATATATACAATACTACAAATATAATGACGCCTTTGAGTATCACACATCACATGCATGCCTACAGGGATCAGCCATACAAGCTAATGCAGATCTCAAAGAAAAAGAGCGTTTTGAGCATGACTTACAGCCAAACTGTGTCTATAGAATTGAAGGCTTTGGATTTGAAAAAACAGATGGGTGGGGGAAAACACTTGATAATGACTTCCTTTGTCTCGGTAAACATACACGTGTTGACATTTTGAAAGATGATGAGTTCCCATACCATTACTTTAACTTTGCTGCTTATAACGAGCTTGGTGCGAGGCTAGAGAAAAAAAATCCGATACTTACAGGTCTCACTAATTTTTAAGTTAATTACTTAATAAGAATTATGGTGGCTGAAAAAATTGTATGTACGTGGTTGCAGATTATATTGGGTATGTCCATAATGTGGAAAAAGTTAAAGAATATGGAAGCGCAGCTGGTAACAAAATTAAAGTCAGAAACATCGCTCTGCGCAACCTTAAGTGAGTATACTTACTTGATGTACATGAATAAATTTATCAGATAAATGCGTGTAACTCATATACTTACCCTGCAAAAAACAATGTCGTCATGTTCACATTGTGGAATGAGAAAGCCGACAACTTTGAAGAAGACGAATATGCTCAGACGCGCCAACCTGTAATACTAGCTGTTAGCTCTTGCTATTTAAAAAGATACGATGGTACGCATACACATTTACCAACTATTTTACTTACTCATATCGGCTGCTTCTTATTTCCTAAACATGTACTCTGCACAATACAGGCCAGATGCAGCTATCTGCCACCTCGGCAACCTGTTACTATTTCAATCCGCCAATCGAGGAAACCTCAGAGCTTCTTGCTGCGTACGACAATATAATACCATTAATTTCCTTCATTACTGTTAATACTAAGTTAATACTAATACATAGTTTTTAAAAAATGCAGATATAACCAAGATAATACACAAGTCCCACAATTGGAAGTGCAGACCGAAAGGTTAGCTGATTGGGAACAAGAAAGAACTCGAAACCGGGTCCCCTTAGCCACGCTACTACAGATTGACCCAAACACTCAGCAGGTTAGCAAAACTACACTTTAGTCACACGTTTAAAGTTTATAATTTATTTAATAACAAAACTTTTTTTCCAGCGTGTGCTGTTCACACAACAAGCTATGATACTGCAAGTGGACAAAACATACGATTGGTACTACCAAAAATGTGACGAGTGCGGTGGCAAACTAGAATATGGTTTCATACATGGCCACTGTCATCCATATGGGACTGAATCAAGGCCACAAAACAGGTAAAACAACATATTAGGATTCAAAAGCGATATTTCATGTGCATATTAGCTACGGCATGACACTAATACGAGGTAATTCATGTTATTCGGCATTGTAGCTATTCTTTCAGGATAGTCATAACAGATGGGACAGCAAATGCGGTTATGACCTGTTTCAGTCCACAAACAGATGGGTTGATTAAAAATGTTGACACTTTGCTTCAAGAAGTTGCCAACAAAGACCCTACTATTATTCCCCAGCAACTACTCGCCCTACAGAACACACGACACATCTTCCAATTCAGGTTTGCCAAACCAACAGGCAAAGGACCACCCACGCTCCTTCTGCAAAAAATAATGGACCACCCATCATCCCTCTTACCAACTACAACAGAGGGCCCATCATCTCCACCAACAACTTCGCCAAGTACTCTGGCGGCCTCACAAACAACTCCTCCACCCGCAACACCAGCAACAACTCAAGAGACCCCAGTAGACACATCCAGCACTATAAACCTACCAACAACGTCAATCGTAAGAAAAGAGCTTTTCAAAGGCAGTGCCACCGAAGAAGAAGAAACAGAGGCCGAACCAGAAGGCCCATCATCTCCACCAACAACTCCGCTGATTACTCACATGACTACACTGACAACTCCTCCAGCTGCAATACCAGCAACAACTAAAGACACCACAGCAAACACATCTACCATTATCAACCTACCAGCTACATCAATTACAAGAAAAGTACTTTTTAAAGGCACTACCGATGAAGAAGGAGACCGAGAACGCAAGAAGCAAAAGAAGGAATGACAGACTAAAACAACAGCTTCGTACCTAAATGACTTATTAATGTATATTACAAGAATATGTATCCGTAACCATCTATGTATTAGTACGCCACATAAGTAAGATAACAATGTATAACTGCTGACTCGGGACTATGCAGTTAAATTTTGGTTGTGTATAATTGATAAATACTCTAATGATAAATGCAGCATTACGTATACGTCATACTCTACAACAATCTGCATAGAGTAAAAATCCATTTCTAGATTGATGAGAATCCATAAGTAGCATAAGCAAAACCAGTTAAACTAAAAATCCATTCCTAGATTGCCTAGAATCCACATGTACTATAAACAAAACTAGTCAAACTAATGACTTAAAAAGGACAACACAGTCAAAAATACAATACTATAACAAGTTTGCAACACATTAGAATAACAACATGAAAAAAAAACATTATTTAATCAATACAAAATCTAGCCTCCTAAACATATATCATTCACATGAAGAAATCCCCTACTGCATTAGAATAACAGAACCATTATACCCGAATCTAAAACCGAAACTAAAACAACTGAACTAAAACCCAAGCATAAGGAAAAAAAAACACAAACAATGAAGCTGAGAAACCACATATTGCCAAACACATACAATCTGTATTTTATAACAGACAAACCAAAAACGGACTCTTCATAAATAGATTACATATTACTATGTCTAAAACTCACTTATATGCATATCTACTGTGCTTCACATAAAATAGTATTGTAAATACACTACCGAATGACGCAGAATACTAATGAAACTAACACCGCAAACATAACAACCATCCAAAAAAAGGCGAAAACCAAACAAAAAACATGATGACAATTAATTTGGAAAGACAGGTGACTGATTGCTAAGCTGAAAACACAAAAAGTAATTACAAATACTTTCCATATTGAGATGCATAACCACACAAATACCAATATGCAACTTACTAACTCAGAGGAAAACAAAAATAAAACCTGTGCCACTGTTGTCATCATCCACTGATATAATGTTGACGCATTTTTATTCAATCAAATAATAGATATATAACTACGTTTTTAAAGAATCTGCTACTGAGTTGCACACAACAATAAGAGGAATATAACAACAGCAATAAAAGACATAAACACAATAACAATACATTAATCTTTTTTACATACATTTTAACATACAGAACGATCCACCCCGACAAAACAGGCATTACAAAACGAGGCTTAAAGCCATGACATAACTGCGACACGTACGACCATAAATCTTGCTACAGGCACTTCACCAGCAAAAGACACATCTTCCATCACCAACTACAACCCCCGACCTATTTGACTATCTGGCCGCAGTTATAGTTATTTAGGTGGTATCCCGAGATTGAAGAGATCAAAACAGACTCTTCATAAATAGATTACATATTACTATGTCTAAAACTCACTTATATGCATATCTACTATGCTTCACATAAAATAGTATTGTAAATACACTACCGAATGACGCAGAATACTAATGAAACTAACACCGCAACCATAACAACCATCCAAAAAAAAAGGCGAAAACCAAACAAAAAGAAAAACAAAAAACATGATGACAATTAATTTGGAAAGATAGGTGACTGATTGCTAAGCTGAAAACACAAAAAGTAATTACAAATAGTTTCCATATTCAGATGCATAACCACACAAATACCAATATGCAACTTACTAACTCAGAGGAAAACAAAAATAAAACCTGTTCCACTGTTGTCATCATCCACTGATATAACGTTGACGCATTTTTATTCAATTAAATAATAGATATATAACTACGTTTTTAAAGAATCTGCTACTGAGTTGCACACAACAATAAGAGGAATATAACAACAGCAATAAAAGACATAAACACAATAACAATATATTAATCTTTTTTACATACATTTTAACATACAGAACGATCCAGCCTGACAAAACAGGCATTACAAAACGCGGCTTAAAGCCATGACATAACTGCGACACCTACGACCATAAATCTTGCTACAGGCACTTCACCAGCAAAAGACAGATCTTCCATCACCAACTACAACCATTCAACCACTTGAACAGCTCAAAAAACGGACATTACCACCCACTACAAACTACAGAACCTTAGAAGACTTACAACTACAGACGATACACACAACATAGACACCTAGACACAAATACATGACGGACGACACTTATTTACATAAACACATTATCAGTCAAGAGTGGCACATGCAGATACTATACTACAAGTGCATCACGTCTCCAAGGTAATCCATGAGAAGCCCAGCCATACGCCCTGCATCAGCAACATTGCGTCCATATGCACGAATGCATTGTTCGATAATAGCAAAAAGAGCATTCATAAGAGCGAAGGTACGGGTCATCAACACAGAATCCTGAGATCCCTGCAGCTCTGCTAGATAGGTTTGTAGCTGTTGGAGCAACACTCTCTCACGAGTCATATGACGCCTATCATCGCGCTGGCCATTCAAGAGAACAAACCTAAAACGCTCAAAAAACAAGTAGAACTGCCTACCTCTATCTGGCGAATTAGCTACACGGGCCAACCTATCACTAATGGAAGTACCACCATTGGCAACATGATTATCCATAATTACAACGGCTAATTAGAGAACTATTTTAAGACCAACTTATGAATAACAAAACACAAAAACCCCTATTTATAGCCACAAAAGGAGACTACAAAACAAAAAGCATTAATTAAAAGATAAGGCAAGCATACCTAAATCGAATTAGGTCAGACCGGGCAGCTGCCCTAATCACAAATCGCCGTCATTTGGGCGCGTTGGTGGATTCACCAACCCTTCTGAAACATTCAGCCTTCTCGGTTTGAAAACCCACACACATTATGGATTAGTCTTAAGCAACGGATAACGCATAGCTGAAATAGGCTAATTAAAGAAATTACAACTGGATAAGCGAACGCGATAATCCACTAACTAATAGTATAGGTTAGGGAAGCCACATGTACAGAAACGAAGTTGTGGTGCCAGCGAAGAAACCACAGGTGTTATTCCATTATCCCCAGATAATAACAATAACAATGGAGGCGTAACTTGAAAAGAAGACAAAGGAAACAAACAAAGACCAAAGGTAATTAGAAATGACAATAACGTTTGTCAAAAAAAAAGAAAGAAAATAAAAAAAAGACCTACACTAATATGAAAGAAAAACCAAAAAAAATACACTCCTGTTAAAACAAATAGAAAAAATATAAGTCATACATAGCCTAAAAAAAAGGTTCCCACCCTACCTAACATTAGTTTTTAAGGAACCTATTCTATATTATTTTCCGAAAATTAACACATTATTGTTTTAATTCAAACAAGTTTACACAAACCAATATGTTATTATTTTTAAATCGTTATACAAGTAGACAACAAATAAAAAAAATATGGTATAAAAAAAATAACAAACAAAACATCCACTAAAAGAAGAAGAAGAAAAAAAAAATTTTGCCAAAAAAAACAACCCGGTGAAAAACCAAAAACAAAATATATATATATATATATATATATATATATATATATATATATATCGACAATTTAAAAGCATAAAAAAACGATTTCGAATATTTATAAGCAATAAAAAACGTCTCACTTGATTTATTACTAGAAAATAGATTGAAGCAAAATAGGTATTAAAAATTGTCGTTACTTACAAGAAGCGGCGGCATTCTTTGTAACACGGATATTCTAATTCTGTAAGTTGACTCACGTCTTAAATCCAACAAAAAATAAAATAATAGAATAATTGTATTTTTAAGACCAAAAATATGGGAACAGATTCTTAATTTGCTTAGGTCACAACGACTTATGTTTTTAGTAAACAGTAGGCACGATTTCGTCACTGCAAGAACCAAAAAATTTCACAAAAAACACATCAACAACATAACAACTAACACATAAAGAAACAAAGGAAAATCGAATACATAAACCGAAACTAACAAACAAGTACAACATGAACCTAAGACAAAATAGTTAAATACCTAGACACACAAACCAGTAGCCCTAAAGATGGCCACTTAAACATCAAACGACAAACCAACTATTACATAGCATTAAACCTAGCAAGAAACTGCATACGACGATTAAGATGAGCAGCAGACGCTTGCAGAAAAAGCTGTATGTTCGCTAACTTTTCCGCCTCAAAATTACGAATTGCCTTAAAATACATAATAGAATCAGCAAACACCAACCCGTCATCACTTCTTAACTCCACAACTAACTCAGCAATTGACATATCGCCAATGCAAAATTCCAATTCTTGGATAATGGCATTTAAAAAAGCCACCCGATCAGCAACATGCACACACCAACCATACAAAAAAGAAAACCAACCTCGCTCCTCCTGAACTTCCCTTTGAAAACCCAAACGCATAATTTCAACAGCAGAAACTGAACCTGCAGCATAAGCAAGCTCTAAAAGTCTAACTAGATTATCCATTACACTAACAGTAACTTAGTTTACATAAAGGAATAGCAAATGAAACCATCAACAACACCCCTTAAATAGACAGAGCTTAAAAAAAAATGAAAAAAAATACAATTACCCTTCCCAAAAAAAAACAGTAAACACTTCTTGCCTCCCAAATTGCAAACTATTACTGTTTGATGTGATAAATCAATTACACCACCTTAAAATTATAAATGTCAAAGTTACTGTTAGTCAGTCAAACTCAAAACTAAAAATACATTAAACTTAGAATAATTTGGTACAAATACATAACCCACAAAAAAAATGCAAAAAAGAAAAAAGAAAAAAAAAACAGACCATGTGACATCATGAAAAAATTAACAAAATAAACAACATACTACACTATTCTAAAAAAAATCTCCGGCAAAAAAAACCCCGCCGTTATATTTCTTGTTCAAATGAAAGAGAGTGAAAAATATTGAAAAATATTCGTTGCTATGCCAGGGACTTAAACTTTTTACTGTAGTACAAGTGGGTTGACTTCTAGTTTGGGCCTGATTTGCGTTTTGGGAAGAAGAGTTGAAAATAAAGGAGATCCGAGGACCGGCTGACCCCAAATACATCTTGTCTGGGTATATAAACTAACATATCAGTTACGGCTGTAAAAGAACAAGACGAACACGAACGGAGCCTTGTTCATGTTCGTTCGTTTAATTTTAACCGGACAAATAAACGGACATGAACGCTTAAGCGGATGAATTTTCTTGTTCATGTTCGTTTATTAAGAAAATGAGTTGTTCATGTTTGTTTATGTTCGTTCATTAAGATACTAAACGAAAGCTAAACGAACATAAACGATCGTGCACAAATGAATATAGAAAAACAAACATAAACTTTATTAAATTATGCACAATATATTGTTTTATAAATGTTATTTTGTTTAAACAAACCAATTTTAGAATTATACAATTAAAAGATATGATATATGAACATAAATAAATTAATTAACATAAACGAACGCAAAATCGGATGTTCACGAACATAAATGAACGGACGCGACTTTTGTTCATGTTCGTTTATTTAACTAAACGAACGTAAAAATATTTTTCATATTCGTTCATTTAATCAATAAACGAACATTTTACCGAACGGTTCATAAAATGTTCATTAAAAGTTCAGTTCGTTTACGGCCCTAATATATGAGTAGTAAAATAGAATCCAAATTTAAGAAGAACAATAAAGACTTGGTATGTTGTACGCAACAACAATACATGGGTAACATTGGACACCTTTGACCCGTTCGGCTCATTGGACAAGTTTTTTTTAGTAAATTTTATAGTATACCCTAAGTCGCGTTACAGAAGAAAAAAAAAAAAAAAAAAAAAAAAACTCAATTTGGACGAAATTGACAACTCTATTGGACAGGGTGGGACTCCAAAAGGGAGCCCCAAACACTCTGGGCCAGATATCAAGCTGGAGTGTATGAGTACATACAACTTTAAACGCTGTAGAAGCTGGAACTACAACTGTAGAATCATTTAGGCCCTCTTGAATACATCTAATGATCTTTCATTGTATCTGGTACAAGTATTACATACCCACGATAGACCTCTTGTTAATTTACAGCATATGTATCAAGAATGGCTGTTCTCTCCTTTAACCATAATGGATTGAAATGGTACCCTTTTAATCTCTACAAATGTTGAATACTCGTTGTTCATTGGTTGTTTCCATGGTTCTCCATCCATCTGCATAAAACCTTCTCTCCATGTTCCACCTCTTAACTCAAAACGAATTGCAGCCGCCTGATCAACCATTAAAAGATTTAAAATAAAAGCTCATATGAACGAAAAATTTTTCCTAGTGTTAGCAACGGAAAGGGTTTGTTAGTTGAAGGAATGTATGTTTGTATTACCTGAGCAATATGTTTTGCTGAACATAAATCGACCATAACAAATGATGCATGCCATCCTTGTTTGAATCCAAAGATTTCTAAGAGGCCATCGTCTAATTTAGCTTCAACAAAACCTTTCTGCAATAATAAATATTGATGTTCATACACATTAACATCACTATATTAATATATTTGATTATAAAACATTACCTTTTCCAAATATTCTGGCTTCAAGTTACCCCATGGATTTCTTCCGCTTGCATAGCTATGAAGATTCAATGCTACTATAGATCTGATACTGCAGCATGATATGTATTGTGAGCCGATGAAAACATACATGTAACATGTCCAATGTAGTAAGCTGGCCTAGTAACCTCTGAATATCAACTTAAAAACAGTCACTTAAAGTTGTTAGCAACCTGAAATTAAAGTTTTAGCCTTAAGTTTCGGGCCACTTATAACTTCTATGATTCAAAGTTGATATTAGGAGGTTATTCAATAATTATTATTCAGTTGTTTATAAATGGGAGCCTCATATAATGTTCAACAGTTTATGCTACAGTGATATAGCCTTACCTTGATGGAAGAGGAAGCAACTCCCAGTTTGGGCTATTCAATTTTTTAATATGTACCCTTAAAATGTTCTTAAGTCCCCTGCAAGAATGAAGCATGTTTAGGCAATTTCCAAGGCGGGGTTACTTTTGTCGGAAATAATAGTACAAATTAAGGTTATAATTACTCATCATTTGCACATTATATCAAGTATAAAATTTACTCTTCAGTAAAACTACAGATATCAAGGTCACTTCATATGGAAAGAAACTATTACCTCAAGCTCGGGTCATTCATACAAGGTGTAAAGAACCATCCTTGTTTGCAGGTGTATCCAGAGTAAATAATCTATGGCATAAGGGAGATCGCAAATTAAATCCTAATTTCTATCAGAACAATTGTCTACACTGTAGGTGCTAATTTACAAGAAACTGGCTTAAAGTCAGACCTTGTTTGCAATACGACCTTGTGCAAGATAAGGTTTCTCATTCCGTAGATTATGAAAACCATAAGCCACTTGGGCATCCATTCCTGTACGTAAAATTAAGATCATAAGCCTGAAAATAGAGGATCAAAATTACATATGCAACCAAATTGAACAGAAACTTCACCATTTTAATTGATCATTTTAAGTTAAGTAAATTTTTCGTTTCAAAAGAGTGGCGCTAGCTTTAGATGGTTATGCTGCATAACCATTATACAAAAGGTCTTGGTTCGAGCCTTTACACTGCCTAATTTCTTATTTTTCAGACAATCACACATTCACATATTATTTGAGCACAAGTCACCTGCACACATACACTTGTCGGAGGCGTATGAGGTGTTGTTTATTTTCTTTTCTAGGTACGTCTAGGTGACTTTTATCTTTAGAGGAGGTGTTTTAGGTGCTATATTTTTAGGCTTGGTGTTTTTGTATGGATTTGGGCAAAATATTTATTAATGTATTGAACTTGCCATTTTTGTGACTTTCGTGTAGCGAACAAAAAAAATAGCTTTTTGATGTACTGAACTTCATTTTTTTGGCCTTTTTGATGTATTATTGACATTTTTGCCCCTGAAAAAATTGAAAAAAACTGAAATTCCAAGGGCAAAATGGTCCGAAAAAAGTACAAAAATCCATCAAAAAAGACAAAAAATGAAAGTTTAGTACATCAAAAAGCTACTTTTTTTTTTCGCTACACGGAAGTCAAAAAAGTGGCAAGTTCAATACATTAATAAATATTTTGCCCTATGGATTTCCTTATTTCTATTGTATTTTCTAGTTTATTGTTAGTTCTATCAATGAAATTTAGCCGTTCAAAATAAATAAATAAAATAAAATAAAACATACACTAGCCGGAGGTTTTCTTTAAAGCAGTCTCCCTACTCTCGGGTTTACCCTAAGGTAGGGGTATGATCTGTTTACATTCAACCTCTCCATACCCCACTCCAACGGGATTGGGTATGTTATTGTTGTAATTTTTTTGTTTCAATGTAAATTAATAGCTCAAATGGCAACTAAACATACCTATGCTAAAATAATTATAGAAGACTCCTTGGTAGCAAGAAACTTCCTCAGGCAAATGCCCTTCTTTATCTAAATCCTGCAAACAAACCTATCAAAGAAAACTCTTTAGTTAAAGTAAAAGGTAAAAATGCTTGGATGCATACATATTAGTATGTATATATTCCCAACCTTATCAAAGATGATTTCTTCTGTTTGCTTCAATGCGTGGGGTGTATCTAATTCAGCACCAGCCGGCATTGTTATGACAAGGTTCCAACTATCAAGACGGGCGACTGGAGCATGAATAGCTCGGTCAAGAATCCTCTTAATGGCTGCTTTCCATTTGGTAGAAAACGAACCACCCTAAAAGTAAAACTTCAATCACATTTTAAGAAATAAAAACATGACTAAGAAAAAAATGAAAGTCAAATGACACAAGAAGATTAGATTAGATTACCCAACCGAAACTCCTTGACAAGTCATTTCCTGTCCCAAGAGGTATGATCGCAGTTGGTGGGACAGGTTCCCGACCTTTTTTATAAAGCTCCCCAAGGCACCCAAGGACCCAACCCACAGTCCCATCACCTCCTGCAACCTATCAAATGACAAACCTAAATTATCTTCAATTACATTTAATATCATGTATAATGTCGATTTTGTTTTATAGTAAACCATACTATAACTCTTAATCTTTCACGACATTCTTTGGCACAGCAGTCTCCAAGATCAGCAAAGTGTTCCAGGCATGCTAATCCATATTGCACAAATTCATGAGGCTTCACATTTTGAAGATCAAAAACCTGCCACCAACAAGAGAAATACTTGAATCTTTCATGAAAATTTGTGAAGTTTAACCGTCAATATGTGAATCAACCTTAGAGGACTTTTGACAAGTTTCCAAGGTCAATAACAAGGTTCTCGGGTAGTCAAGACGGATTTAGTTTCTGAACTAACCAATTTTGTCGCTAAAATGCTGTGTGACAAACAAGTGTTTCTGTACAAAATTGAGGAAATGGAAAAATAACTACTAATATCAAACTCTAAAGCTCGTAATAATTTGTGTTTTTGTCTTTAATTTCGCATATCTGAACTAACTGTTAGTTGATTTTCTAGTAAATCTTGGTATTGTATGTTTCCTTCTATTCTTTTGCCATTTTTCTGATAACTATATATCCTTTAGTGAATCTTAGATAATTCATACGGGCATTCACTTAAATGTTATGAACATCATTATAAGATTAACATCAAGATACTTTGACACAATTTTGCCAATGCAAAATTATATAACTAACCAGAATTTTCACATTAAATATGCAAATAAGAAAGAAAATTACAGCAATGATACCAACATGTAAGTATGTAACATGTGGTATGTGTGCGCGATTATTTGTCTTTAATAAAATAAACAAAAACCTGTTCATCTCCCATGAAATCTTGCAGCCGCGATTTAAGTTCAGAACCATGACGTCCACCGCTCTTAGAATTAACAAAAACAACGAGCGGTGAATCAGGAGCGACAAGAGGTGACATATCACCACCATCATTGCCATCATAATGTTGTTTACCCGCATCAACATCTTTAGCCGCAATGGCATCACGTATAGCGAATCTTAAATATTCAGGCATGGTAATCTTTTTCCTCAATTCATCTTTTGGAATCTTCATTCCTGACAACTTACATCCTTTGATCGAATCTATAACAGATGATTTACTCGAGCTTTTTCTCAGCACGGGCTCTCGCCCTGATGATTCCATTTTCTTTATTCTTTTTATTTAATAGATTCAAATCTATAATCTTTCATACCAATAATACGTGAATAATAAAATTTTTAATATGAAACCGATTTTATGTAATTTATGTCATGTAAATCTTAGATATTCCGGCATGGTGGTGAAGGATTATTTTTTAAAAACTGTTATTTTTCTGTAAAAAACTGGTTTTTCTTTTGTTTTTATTTTAGTTTTGATCCCTTTAATTTGACTCAAGTGCATACATGACCCTTCATATTAAATGGTATATTTGGATTTTAAAAAATCCATCAGATACGTAAAAGCTTGCAAAGGCTAACCTATAGATCACTTCAAATCATTTTCACCCAAAAGATGACATATTTAAAGGTTGTGTCTAAGGTTCAAATGTAAAGGCCGAAATTTTAACTCGTTTATGTGAATTCAGGTCAATGTGGCTAACGTTTTATCAATTATTGGCTAAAAATTGAGCTTTAAAACGCGACAGGCAATTTACAAGCAGCCAAAAGTATACTCAAGTTTACAATGCCTAATTGCTTCATAGTTCGTACAAATATACAATATATCAGAATATTGTTTAATAGCTTTTGTAACCATATATAGATATCAAACATATGCGAATTGTAGAAAAAGTGGACAAAGTATTGGCAGGCCGCAGGCCAACTCAACCCGGCCCATTTGGACCCATTGACAAATTTACCCATTTTACCGGAAGCAATACCCAACTTGCCTAGTTGCCCGGTTTTCCACCTATAACTCAGCAATTTTTTGTCAAAATCCTATGTAAGATATTATATATGTATCACTATATGTGTATGTTAAAAGTACACACCTAAAAACATGTGTAAGTAAGCTTTAAAGCTTCAATAACTATAAATCTATAATACAAAAAAGGAATTAATATTGAGACAAGGAAGACTACCTCTTGAATGATCAATGGAGAGACTCCAGAGTCGGAGAACATTTGATAAGCCTGATAAGGACATTCATGGAGAAGAAATATTTTGTTGTAGTTAGGTCCAATGTCTTCAGATTTGGAAAATGTGAAGCAAGCACACATTTCAAAAGAAAATATTGAAGTTATATATACTATACACCGAAAGTATATAGAAATGCCTCATAGTACACATGGGTCTGCCCTTAGTTCAAGGTAATTCAACTATTCGAGAGCTCAAAATTGACATGTGCTTAAGCAACCGTGCTTTACTTTGCTTAAATAGCATATAGATGATGTAAATGAAGAATCTTGAATAAAGAGAATAAGTATCTACAACCTGAATGAAATAACGAGTGAGCGTCACAGATTCCACATGATATATTGATACGAACCTATCCCATACTAGGCTCGTATCAGTTCATAAGTCCAAGTGTAGAACTCACTCAAAAAGCTACTACGTATCTCCTCGCTTAATATATATGATACTTCATGCTCCGTCATGCCTTGGGGAGAACCACAGCTTTCTTCAAGCCATCTATGTTTTTAAAGGGAAACTGATCTATACGACCAACATACTCAAACGACACGAGTTCTGGGCAAGAAACCTTATACGCACACCAAGACTCCCTATATCCAGGCCAAACATTTTACAGTTACGAATTCTGAGAGTCTTAAGCTTCCGAGATGCAATACGAACAGGATTAATCATACCTAACAAACAGTCTATCAAAGCTAACTCCTCTAGTGATGGACTCTTTCTGACAGACCATGTTACTGAATACTGATTCTACATTGTCACAGTAACATTATTGAGCTCAACAGCCCGAAGCGTCGAAACGTTAACCGTGTAGAATGGCAAAGATAACCTACAACCATAGGTCAACAACCTTAATGACTCCAGTGAATCACACGTTATTAGACAAGCGGGATAAAGAATAGCTTGATACTCATCCCTAGGGCAAAAAACTAAATCAAATGACTTGACTCTGTGGTTTACAGCTGCCTGAATCCACTGATGTACCCTCGAGATCTTTTAGTAATCAGAACAACATAAACGAAAACTAGTCAAATCTACAATGTTGTTTGCTAGAGCCCAAGAAACAAACTTTCTAAAATTTTTCTCAGGGAATTATAAAACTTTTCTGAATGGTTTAATAGTCCAGAACAATCTATGTTTAGAGATAGAAAATACGGAATTGAAGTCCATAAAAATCTCCATCGTTTCGATAAAATACTGGTTCGAACAACTTCTTCAGTATTTGGAAGTCCTTGAAGGATCAGCTGAAGTATTGGGTCTGGCAAGTTACTGATCCTATCCTCCACCCCAAAATTCTGCATTCTTTGTCAACCTATTTGAATGTAACAGGACATGTCATGGATTTTGGTTGCCCTGCATGTGATACTACTACAAATTAGTCCAGCGTCCACGAAAAGTTCGTATACGTGTAATAGTGTAAAAAAGTGTCAAAAGAAACTCACTGGCAGGATAAAGTCCTATTACCTACATATTATAAATAATAACAAAAAAACAAATGCAAATATATATGGAAAAAAACCTTGGTACCTAGAGTTTTTGCGACTTGTGTTGTGAGGGCGTTCTTGACGATGATATGATAATACGGAGTAACATGATTTCAACTATTGAAATTGAAAATCCCCCCTTGGGCCTGGGGTGCATAGTATCATTCTTATTTGATCAAAGTTAATGGCCCATAATCAATATTGGCCCTTGCTCAGTTGTAACTCATAATGGGTATTAAGGTCTTTAGAAACTTAACCAGCACCTATGGATTTTCATGTAAATTATACTTTTAAGGAAGTGAAAAAATAGTTTGTAAAAGTTGAATGTTGATAAAATAAATATTGTGAAGATATAGAACATGTCTCACCTCACAATGTGCCTCAAGCCCTCAACTAATGTCGTACTAGACTGCGAATTCTAATAGCTACACATATTGACATCATATCATGACCTTAGTCGATCAAGTTTGTTTGTGAGAATCCATTGATTCAAGGGTGATCAGCTTATTACCGGCTCATAATATGTGCAATGTTAGGAGACTTGCTTAAAATTTTGATCTCAAAAAGCATAGACTGATTCATGGCAAGCTGTTATAACATTAAAGGAGACTATGCGGAAGAAATTGCTTATTCAAATATTTCCCAAAGCTTCAAATGAACATTTTAATATGATGTGCATATAGGACGACCCAAGTGATCGCATCCACAAACACACTTCTTTAAAAACCACAGGTTTTTCATGATCGTTGAGGAGTCGCTAGTTGGACCTGTGATATAGTTAGAGTTAACTAGTTGTAAATCCAATACTTAGGGATGTTGATTAATGCAAAACGTTCTGGGTCATTTTGTTAGATCTATGAATTTGTCTATTCTTTTTAACACGGTTCATAACGCATTATTCAACAAATCACATAACATTAGTTATAGTATTTTTTGGGCCTGATGCAATGATCTGCCAAGCAGTGGCAACACATTTTCACTCAAAACTCCTAATGTTAAATATGCAATTCTGTTTTGCTCTATACGTTATCAAAATTTAGTAACAAATAAGAGAAAAATAAGTGTATCTTTACCTTCCTATAGTTAGATAAATTTGCCAGAATGATGAAATATTTAATGCATGATGTTATGGGTTACACTGCATTGCATGTTAGGGGGTGTTATTTATTTGTGTCTTTTAAAGCGATGTTGGGTGGTGGCTTTATTGTCTAAAGCTAACAAAATGAACCAATTTTCACTTGGGACATTTAATGATTTGTTGATGAGGCTTTTTTATTAGTGCAAAAAGTTGGAGGGGTTTATTGGGAATGTTTTGTAACTACTTTGAGTGAACTGCAAAAAGCCTGTTTTGATATTTTTCCACCAGATTCTCTATTTAGCAATTAGGTCCTTTCTATTTTCATCATGGACGTTACAGTCCTTTTTCTTAATTTCCAAGTGAGGAAAATGGTTGGCAATAAGAAAACCATGTTGTCATAGTATGTAGTCTACTTAGTCATTTAAAATTAAACTTAGGTTTAATCTCATCAACAAAGAAACTTGAATTATCAAGAAAATTTCCAGTAAGTTTGGACGTTCATTGGACCATAATCTTAGACGATGTGGTTGTGTAGGGGTGGTTTTTAACATAATAAGGCACAGAATGTTAGATATGAACCGGATGGAGTTGCTAATACTCAACAGTTTTATTCTTTTGATGAAAACCATCTTTATAAGTGGTTCATAAACTTAGTTGCAGAGTGATGCATAATATAGAGAACTAGTCACGTTAAGTCCTAATTCTTGTCAAGCGTTCTGCGTTCATTTATACTTGATTTGGATTAAATTAGAAAAAACTAGCAAAGAGCTAGAAAGTTACAAAGGTTTGGAAAAAGTGTTACATGTGTTACAAATCTACTCTATCCAATTCACGGAGAATTTCTTTTGTCTAGTAATCCAATTAAAAGAATTAAGTTTGTTGTTGATGATGATGAGACGTTTGTTAGGGCGCTCTTGGGAAAACACTTTCTCATTCCTAAATCTCCACATATGTCAAATATGTATCATTTATTTTTATTTTTTTATTTTTTATTTTTGAGAAACCAATTGGGACAAGAGCTCTATCAACAAGGTCAGACACAACTTGAAGGTTTGCAATGGTGATACTACGAATTTTCACCAATAAATCAAGGTTGGTTCTAGTAGGGAGCCTTTTGTTTGAGGTGTTTCAAATGAACATGTTAATTTTCAATTGAAGAATCTTGTTCAAGGTAGTTGATTTTGAGTGAAGGTTGGGGCCGTTGAGGACTTGGATCTAATATCCTAGTTTCATAGATAGTATAGACCCATATTCTTTACCCCTTTGGTGCCTTTTTTATAATATCATTTAGCTTTCCAAAAAAATACACGAAGATGGGCCACAAGGGAACATAAGGCCAAAAACTTTGTTGTTTCTTCTTCCCCTCGAAATGTAATCTTCCAGTTCCAATTAAACTCAAGGACCATTGTTGGAAAAGGCCCAAGATTCATTAACTGATCAGAGGGCGAATTGAATAGTGGGTGAAAGGTGGGATTCGATTACTTACTTGGCGTGTAGTATCAGTTTCCAAGCCAAAAAATCTACAATGGGTCTTTCAAAAAAGGACCTACTAACCATTTGTTTTGCCAAAAGTGTGTTTCACGCCCATTACCAATCTTCTTTATAAAGATCAATAGCAAATCAATACNGTGATGCATAATATAGAGAACTAGTCACGTTAAGTCCTAATTCTTGTCAAGCGTTCTGCGGTCATTTATACTTGATTTGGATTAAATTAGAAAAAACTAGCAAAGAGCTAGAAAGTTACAAAGGTTTGGAAAAAGTGTTACATGTGTTAAAAATCTACTCTATCCAATTCACGGAGAATTTCTTTTGTCTAGTAAGAATCCAATTAAAAGAATTAAGTTTGTTGTTGATGATGATGAGACGTTTGTTAGGGCGCTCTTGGGAAAACACTTTCTCATTCCTAAATCTCCACATATGTCAAATATGTATCATTTATTTTTATTTTTATTTTTGAGGAACCAATTGGGACAGGAGCTTTATCAACAAGGTCAGACACAACTTGAAGGTTTGCAATGGTGATACTACGAATTTTCACCAATAAATCAAGGTTGGTTCTAGTGGGGAGCCTTTTGTTTGAGGTGTTTCAAATGAACATGTTAATTTTCAATTGAAGAATCTTGTTCAAGGTAGTTGATTTTGAGTGAAGGTTGGGGCCGTTGGGGACTTGGATCTAATATCCTAGTTTCATAGATAGTATAGACCCATATTCTTTGGCCCTTTGGTGCCTTTTTTATAATATCATTTAGCTTTCCAAAAAAATACACGAAGATGGGCCACAAGGGAACATAAGGCCGAAAACTTTGTTGTTTCTTCTTCCCCTCGAAATGTAATCTTCCAGTTCCAATTAAACTCAAGGACCATTGTTGGAAAAGACCCAAGATTCATTAACTGATCATAGGGCGAATTGAATAGTGGGTGAAAGGTGGGATTCGATTACTTACTTGGCGTGTAGTATTAGTTTCCAAACCAAAAAATCTCCAATGGGTCTTTAAAAAAGGGACCTACTAACCATTTTTTTTGCCAAAAGTGTGTTTCACGCCCATTACCAATCTTCTTTATAAAGATCAATAGCAAATCAATATCGAATTTTTATGATATCAACCTTGAGATTGGTGATGAGGTGTAATTTGATAGTGATTTTAGGTGTCACTTACCCCATGATTTTGTGCATTTAACCTCTCCTTTTTTATTTATTTTTTATTTTTTTTGGCTTAAACTCCTTCATATTTACGTTCTAGGTTGTTGTTCATGCAGTTGCTGAAATTGAACAACTTTGTGCTCATTTAGATGAAGACTCTTTAGAATAAAAAGAAAAAAGTTCGAAGTTGTGACTACCAAGGCCGATGACGTCTTAAAAGAGGCTCATAATGTGAATTTTGTGCATGTTTTGTCCATGAGCAGTGCTCCCAGACGCCGTCACCTTGCTGCCTCTAACGTCGTCACCTCCAACGTATGATGTCGTCGCCTTCAATCGGTGAAAAAAAACCTAAAACTATACCAGCGAGCTGACGTCGTCACCTCTGACGCCGTCAACTTTAGTTTTCTAAATATATTATTTGTAATTTTTCATAATTCGTCTACAAACTTTGGGAGATCAACTCTAGCCGATTCTTATGCTATTTTCAGCCATTTTCTTCATTGTAACTCAAGTATAACATTAAGATAGGTTTATTCATTAATCATTTAATAATGTTTATAATTGTTAGCTTTAATTGTGCCTTGGCTTGTTTGTAATTAGTTATATATATTGTTTTCTTGATTGGTGATTGATGAGGCGAAAAGTGTTACGCTTTTAGGTGGTACACTTTAAAGCCCAATACCGTAGTTATTTGATCAAATATTGCTTAAAATCGTTCCTTTTGTCATTTTAGTACTTGGAGAAGAAATCTGGAAAAGGAAGATTTTGGACGTTTGGAGCATAAAAGTAAGAAAACGACAAAGTCTCAAAACATGCTGGAAACAGTACCTGACGGCATCACTCTTAATAAGAAGTGACGGCGTCACGGGCTTATGACAAAGAGGTGATAATATTTTACATCACGAGACGGCCAGAAAGATTTTGGAGGCTTTTAGCACGTGACGCGCCACGTGTAAATTACAACACTAGGCCGCTCACGTTATAACTTAGAAGAGAGGGCGCAGAACTTTTAAAGAGAGGGGAACGCGGTCAAGAGTAGATGCTGAGCAATCGCGAAAGGTTTTGGCGCGCGAGGTGACGGCGCACGAGCTAAAACGTGACGCGTCAAGTTGTAAAATCTATATATTAGTTTCTTAATTTTCATTCATTACGTGTGTAACTTTTGGGAGAACTTTACGGATAAACCCCAGGTCGTTGGTTTACTGTATTTTCAGGGGGTTTTTCACCCTTGAAGTCCATTATGTTCAATTAAAGAAATAAGTCTCTTTCAATCAATAATGTGTCTATGTGTTTGCTTGATTATACTTATGCATTGTCTTTCTTTAACATGCTAGCTAGGTTCCTTTGTTTGCTTAGATCTAATGAAACCTAGCTATTGATTATTTGTTGTTGGTTTATGTATTGTGGTGGCGTGGGTGAATGTTGTTTGAGGCTTAAGAAACTGGGCTAACCTCCTATACGGTAACTTGCGTTGCACGTCTTAGAAAACATAAATCGGACATATGTACTACGATTATATGGTTGTATATTAATGCATAAGCGATTCTAGTGATCCCGATGTTAGGAGCTTTTAGCGCTCGACATAGGAGTTGAAGCTAGGAGCTTATAAGTTAGGGAAGATCGTACACGCCCTACGAACTGGTTAAAGGGAATACAACCGCTCTCCAGTACAATTGTAACAACCAATTAAACCGGTAAAGATGCTAGGGAGTTACGAAAATCTAAGTAAACACACTCTTTCTCCATATAATGTTCACAACCAGCTTAATTTTCTTGTTACTTTTATTTCATTGCAATAGTAGATATTGGTTAGTTGACTAGAAACTAATTCCGCCCTCTCCTCCAAAACCAGAGATTTTACTGCTTTCATAAAACATAAAAATACAAAAAGAGTCTTCCTCCACCCTTATACCTAGATTAGAGTAGCCTTTAGCCTAACGAACACTATTCCCTGCGAGAGAACGATCAATCCCCCGGTACTTGCCACTACACTATACTACATCGGTCAGGTACACTGCCTGGTGGGGATTGCAAGCTTCTCGAGATCCCTCGAGAGGTAAAACGTAGTGCGTGTTGCAATCCACGCGCATCAAGTTTATGGCGCCGCTGCCGGGGAATAGTTATTGTTTAGGTTAATTTTTATTCTTAGATAGGTCTACTCACTAGACTCCTTTCTAGTGAGATTTTTATTTTATTTTTTTTAGGTTTTCTTTAGTCTATCTTTTTCTTTGTAATTGTGTTCGTAAAAACTTTTCCATTGACTCTTCCGTTCACCATTATGGAGAACGTGAATCCACCAAGTCCAACACTAGAGTTTTACCAGAAAAAATATAATTACACCAATTTGGATATACCAAGATGGAGGAATGAAATGAGGAGGACAGGATCTTATATTGATTTTACTGAGTGGCTTGAGAAAAGAGTCCAAGTGCATAAGTCTTTTAAAGAATTCACCTTAGGAGCTCCATCAAACCCTCAAAATGCCTCACTTAGTGAAACCTATGCACCATATGAGCCTTCACCTAGGATAGTTTCTTATGAGCCACCTAGCTGCATGTCATGGTTAGGCACTACCATAATACAAGAGGAACACATAAGTGACGTTGATGTGATGGAGGATTTAGCCGAACATGATCACATTGATCAAAAAGACCTAGATTTTATGATCGATGACGATGAATATCAAGAAACAGATGATGAATCTTTCAACCGTATAGGAGGTTAGCCAGTTTTCTCAAGTATAACGTAGATGAAACATTCACCCAAACACAATCACAACATACACATCACATGATAATCAATAGTTAAGTTTCATTAGATCTAAGCAAACACAAAGTAAATTAACCTAGCATGTTGAAAGAAAGACAACCACAAGTATATATCACACAACACATAGACATATTGTATGAATAAAGACTTATCTTGGATTAAACATGCAAGTTAGAGGGGTTAGGATACCCTCTAAGGTCTGTAATACACGTACTAGGGTTTAACCCTAAAGTTCTCCACTACAAAATTCGTTTCAAAATAAGAAAAAACGTTCTATATATATAGAAAACGCGGGCTGACGGCGTCAGCCCAATAGGTGACGTCGTCAGCTCGGCGATTAGGGTTTCCTGACGTGGTCATAATTGCTGGTTCCTGACGGCCTTGGTTGACGGCGATTAGGGTTTCCTGAAGGCCGTCAGGAAACCCTAATCACCGAGCTGACGACGTCACCTATTGGGCTGA
>LBNU01007389.1:36222-58246 GCA_014162995.1 Artemisia annua
GCATCAGTGATTGTGTTTATCTATTACCCAAGTATTTAATAGTTCTACAAAGGTGATAATTTTGCGATAACTTAATAATTGTTGAACTAAGATCCATATAAACCTTAGAATTTGCCTAGGTTATGGCTTTACTGAGTCGCTTAGGGGTCTTTGTAAGTTTATATGCGAGATACGCGGACCAAGCGGTGTTGGTTTATGATTCGTTAACAAGGTGGAAAATTAATGCATAATAGATAGTTTAGTAGCCGGACCAAGACACTAGACCATTTGTTATAGGGTGTAGAAGTTGGACTGATGAAGCAAAAAATGCACTACCGTTCAATGCATTTTATAGCTGTTTTTATAAGGGTTATCATTTATTTTCCTAGTTTACTTGCCTAAATATTGATAAATGAATGTTGTTGATAATTCTGGACCTAAGAGTGAAGTCATGCTCAAAATCAGCCAAGAGACAGAAGAAATGAAGATTTCAAGTAATGTGCACGAAGCCAGACACCGTCTAGGTTCAACTAGACAGCCTTGTACAACTAGACGTCCTCCATACTTGGTATGGCATAAAGGGACGACCATTCTAGAGAACTTGATATTTTGCACAAGGGACCAAACACCGTCACACCTGGGAAATTACAAGTGTGACGTTGTCCAATGAAGATCAAGACACCGTTGGACTCGAGCGTGACACATTCTCAAAAGACTCCTGACACCGTCCAACTGCTGGTTTATGAACCGAGCTAAAACACTAATCGACATCCGACGCCGGCTGACCCCCTAAATCTATATATAAAATTTCATTATTTATATGCAATACAAGTCATATTCGGGGGTGAGAGTTTAGTGACAATTTTTCCAGCTGTTTGAAAGGGTTTTTCTTGTGGTTTATTGTGTTGTAATTAAGTTAACATCAGATGATTATCCTATTACACATGTTAATCAATACAATCTTTAGTTTGATTTATCATGTCTTCTATTATCAATTTTACAATGTTTATTTGTGTGATCATCATTAATATGCTTGGTAAACTTGTTAGTAACTGATTAGGATGCATGATACCAAGATTAAGATGAATTAATAACTTGTGACACCTTAATTATTTCAAGTAGTCGTGTTTTGATGTTTAATTCGTATCTATGTTGAATATATGACTTGTTTGCTTCATGAATTATAGTCTTAATCTGTGTAATCAATCCAGCATCCAACACCTAGAACTAGTCCATATCTAAAGAATTAAATCTGTAGAACACTTATAAATTTAATTAACCAAATATATCTAATTAGTCTAGTTCTGCTTTAACTAGGTTTATCTGTTTGGTCATTTAGTAAACCTAAGCTAGTGTGACGCTCGTGCTAGTAATTGCGTGTCTAGGTCAGTTCTCGCGCAAGGATCCCCCCCTTGAGCCCTTGAGATTCAATTTATTTAAAATGGGAACTGTGTGTAATGCATGAGTAGATTTGACTAGGTCAACTTATCCAGCCCTTGCCTTTATTTGCTCATAGGAGGTGTCCCTTGATTAACCACATCATGATTACGTCAAATTAAGATGTAGTTCCTTGTACTTGCACTCATTTAATTTTATTTTATATTATTTCATTTCACTTCTGTCTTCATTTCTTTAGAAACCTAATTCAATACCCCGAGACTTTTAATTGCTTTTATAAAATATAAAATACCAAAAATAGCCCCATCGCGTAGAGCGTTAGGAATCCGCCTCCACCTCCTCCTAGTTATTCCCCTAGAGCACGAACTTCCTCCGGGTTTTTTCCTATACAGTGCTACATTGATTAGGTACACTGCCTAGAGGTTGAAAGGTTGACCTCGTATTATGTTTTTGGCGCCGCTGCCGAGGAATAGTCCAGGTTGTGTAGCCGTCCTCCTTTTTGCTCTTTCATCTTTGAGATCGTCATCTCAAGAAGTCCCATGTCTGTTTTTCTTTTCTTTTTAGGTTTAGTTTAATTTTACTTTCTTAATCTGTTTTCTATCGAGTCAAATCATGGAGAGAACATCATGTAATTCACAGTTTTAAGTAAGATTACATTCCATATTGTAGGAGCAAAGTTTATTCATTAGTCAAGTTGTAGAACTCAGGTGTAAGGTACAAACAAGTGACGTAAACAAATCTGACAATGGAATATGATAAGGATTTAAAACATACAATTTAAAGGGGTCATTTAGTCCCTAAAGTCGTATGTATTTTATCAAATATTGCCCTAAATCGTTTCTTTTTCTGTTTTAGGTACTTGGGACGCAAATTACTGTTATTGTTGTTGTTGTTGTTGTTGTTGTTGTTGTTGTTGTTATTGTTGTTGTTGTTGTTGTTGTTGTTATTATTATTATTGTTATTGTTATTGTTGTTATTGTTATTATTATTTTTATTGTTATTGTTGTTGTTATTGTTATTATTGTTATTGTTATTATTGTTGTTATTATTATTATTGTTATTGTTGTTGTTGTTGTTGTTATTTGATTGCTTCGTGGATGTACACAAGTTAGACTTTCGAAGAAAAGTCAACGTGCAAAACATAACACAAGACGATGTAAGAATCCGGATAAGTGATCACCCGGGCCGTGTCCCAACGAGGTGTGAATGGAGAATATCGTTTGAGGTTCGGGAATAAAGTGCTTGTAAGGATTGAAATTGGGATATTGTGGAAGGATAACGAAGAGCAACAAAATTTAAAACTAAAGATGCGTGTTTAATTAAAATAAACGTAACTACACAAAATAAAAAGTGAATCCTAAGCAAGACTAGACCTAAGGGCATAAGAATAATTTTCCTACGTACTAAATGTCAAAAGAAAATTTAAGGAAAAAGAAAAATTTATTAAAAAATTCTAATTATAATTAATTAAAAACTGTTTAACACTAATTAAATCCTAATTAATACTAAAACCTTTCAAATAAATCTAAAACTTTTTCTATAAATACTATAAGATTATATTAACCTAAGAAAAATAAAAGGAGGGGGAACACAGTGTAGAAATAAGCAGATTTTAAGCTATCTAATTCTGATAAGTTATTTAAGCTAAATAGATTAGAGGAAATTAAATACTATATGATGCAAAGTATAGCAAGAAACAATGAGTAGAACAGTTGGTGTTGTGCTTGTGTGTTGTGTCTGGTGTGTAGGCTACAGGTCTCAAGTTCGATCCCTACTAACCCTACTTTTTGCAAAACATTTTTCTCTACAATCTCATTTTGCAAAAGCACTCAACACCAGTGGGAGAATGTCTTTTGTGAAGAACTTTTTGTTGAAAGGATTTAAATAAGCTTATGCAAGCTGCAATGTTTAACAGATTCAAGGTGTATAGCTAAAGCGATATTAATGAAATTAGCGGCTATCACAATAAACTTGTAAGCAAACACACATGGAATTTATGCTAACAATGAAATGATACATAAGCTTAGGAAACCACAAGCACGAATAAACAAGTTTATAACAACAAAATGAAACAACTTTCTTGAAGAAAAGATTTCTGAAAACCTTTAGACAATCTCGTTCAAGCTTGTAAAAGACCACAGATTTAATATTGTATGCAAAAGTAAGATTTTGTGAAAAAGGCAGCTAGGTCATTAAGCGTATAAACAAGAACCACAACAAACATGCATAAACATAATCATGAACAATCTAAAACAAACTAATAACTACAATTATATGAGCTAGAACAGGCTTGGAACCAGAATCAATTGAACTCAGTTGCTACTGATGCGTAGCAGCAGAAATGGTTCAAACGGGGCAACTTGGGATGCAAAAATAGGCAAGCAAACGAGCAATTTAGATGAAACTATGAACAGATACTAAAAGCTGATACTATGGGCTACTCATAACACCAATATTCACACCACAGGTTCAAGAAATGAACAAGTTAAGGACTTGAGAAAACGGGTTGGAATGCAAATAAACTGGGTGCAGGGCACAAAAAGGTTCAAATAGGCAACTTTGGGATTGATTTTCAACAAGCAAATCAGTTTCGAACTTAATTTTTCTTTTTGATCCTGAATCACAAGCTACCAATGCACACAAAACAACAACTTTAATCTACTTCTAAACAGGATTGAATCCTACACATGGTTTAGCAATCTGTCCCATTTTCCTGAATATAAAAATTATTGACTTTTTACTCTTTAAAAAGATTGACCAAAATGGATTTGAATTACCTCTAGATGATTGAAATTGAAGTGATAAGCTAAATGAAAACTAGGTTGAGCTTAACTAAACAAATTTTACNATGTTGGGTTTATTTTGTGGATTAGGCTAGGTTTAGGTTTTGGTTTTAGTATAGATCTGGGCTTAGTGAAGTATACTAAATAGGCTAACTTGGGCCATAAGAATTTGTTTCGGTTTTGTTTAATATCACAGAACTATACCCGAGATTGACTCGACTCCGTCTTGATATCATAGTACACAATTGCCATCTTAGCCGTTCCAAAAATGCATGTTTTCGCTCAGCTTTCAATCCTTTGTACCTGAATCACATAAAAACACAAAACCAAGGATATCTGTGTTGTATTTGGCCGTTTTTAGCATTTTTACGTATCCTAGTGATTCATGCAATCCATCTTGGAAAAATCACCCAAACTTTAGGTGGGAACAAAACCAAACCAATTCTCAAAACAATTTTTTCAATTCACCTAGTCGTATTCAAACAAACGGTTCGTCCTCGAATCGTACCTTCAATAAACCTTCTCAAGCTTTTATAAACAATTAAACCTCAGAGGATTAGTGCTGAATTTCATGTCTTCCTAAGATGCTCGTTTGTCCAAGTTTGAAACCGATTTCAAACAATAAAAATGCAGGGTGACAAACAAAATCGTGCTCTCATGAAGGTCATTAATGATCGAATGATGGATGCACTCCTAGTGACATCGTGAAGAACCCAAGATTCAATATCAATTCCATCTCACGGTTTCATCTCCTAGTTCATGCTCTCAAAAGGAAGGTGCGGCAAAAAGAGCTTCTAACTCCTTTCATTCAGTCAACCAAATTAACATGTGTTTCTTAACAAGTAAGAACACCCCAAATGGCCAGATACACACTCCAATCTTGTAAAGAACGTGTCGGCCAATCCAATTAATGAAACACCACAAATAAAAGAACCCAAAAATGATGAGGTTTAAACATAGTATTGTTTTTAGAGATCATTTAACCTATTATTTCATGTGCTTTGTATCATTTACATCAACATGAAGGAACAAGTACATAGTTTTTCTTTCAAAACACACAAAAACGATATTACACAAAAATATGGGTGTAATGAGGTGTAAAACCGTATGAATTTTAGGAGTCATTTAGCCCTTAATTTAATAAACTTTGTATCATTTGTTGTAATAAATCTTTTTTTTAGTGTTAGGTGATTAGTACTGTTTTTCTAGAAATGTACGAAACTCGGGCTCATGTGGACAAAAAACAGAAGAAAAAGACAAGTTTTAGATTTGTGACCGACATCTATGACGCCTTCACCAAAATTGACCAGAAAGTGCAAAATTAAATCAAGTTGCAACAGGTTAGTGTGATGAGACGCCCATCGTGACCCCGTCATAAACCAATCGTGACGTTGATGCGTGGTTTTGCAACCTTGCAAAAGGTTTTACTTCTCAAGGGATCTCGAGAAGCTTGCAATCCCCACCAGGCAGTGTACCTGACCGATGTAGTATAGTGAGTGGCAAGTACCGGGGGATTGATTGTTCTCTAGGGGAATAGTGTCGTTAGGATTGAAAGCTACATGAACTAGGTCTAAAGGTGAGGGATGATTCTTTTTGTATTTTTGTATTTTAATGGAAGCAAAGTAAAAATCTCGGGTATTGGAAGAGTGGGCGGAATTAGTTGCTAGTCAACTAACCCAAATAACTACTTAAACAATAAAAATAAAATAACAAGAAAAGTAAATTGTGGAACATCTTATAGTGAGAAAATGTGTTTACTTAGATTTCATTTCTCCCTAGCTATCTCTTATTAATTAATTGGTTTGTTATAATTATTTGGATGAAGGGTTGTTTTCCTTAATACCAGTCGTGGGGGTGTGTACGGACTTCCCCAACTCTATAAGCTTCCATCTCTTCCTATGGCGATACTCCAGTATCCTATCATGGCCTCTCCAATAGTCACTTATGCATTAAAAACAACCAATAATACTGGTGTACACAACCGTGAAACGTTTCTTAAGACGTTCAAGCACATTACCATATAGGAAGTTGGCCAGTTTTCTTAAGCCTAACGCGAAATCAATCACCCAATACAATTAAATAAACCAACAATCAATAATTAATAGCTAGGTTTCATTAGATCTAAGCAAACACTAAAAATCTAAGCTAGCATGTTAAAAGAAAGACAAGAATAAAAGATAATCAAACAACACATAGACATATTGAATGATTAAAAGGTAGATTTATCTTCAATTAAACATGGGTGAGAGAAGGGTTTGAAACCCTTACATAAGCTATGAAAATCGTCTAGGGTTTGTTGCACAAAAGTTCCACACTAATGAATGAAAATTCCAAATCTATATATAGAGAATACAAGCTGACGACGTCAGGTTGTAAGTCCTGACGCCGTCAGAACGCCATGTTTAGGGTTTTCGGATGGCCTCCAAACACTTCTGACGCCGTCACCTTATAAATACTTTTGTGCCGTCTCGTGTAACATCAAAGCCAGACGGCCTTGCCTTCCTAACGCCTGATGTCGTCAGGTGTTAAATCAAAAATTCTTCACTTGAGCGTCATGTATAAGTAAAAATCCATCTCTTGAGTCTTCAAGTGACGGCGTCACCTTGTGGTGTCTGACGCCGTCAGGTGCAAATTCCAGCATGGTTTCTTGACTTTGTCGTTTTCTTCACTTTTCACTCCAAAGACGTCCAAAATGCTTCATTTTCCAGAATTCTTGTCCAAAGTACCTAAAATGACAAAAGAAATGATTTGAGGCAATATTTGATCATAATATCACGATTTAGGGCTTAAATAACCCCCTAAAAGCGTAACAAATATTTCCTTATCAAATATCCTTACACTTGAGATTTGCTTGTCCTCAAGCAAATAAGCTTTTATACTAATTAAAATACAAGCTAGGGGTCATTTAACATTAATATAAAAGTAATTACAACAAGTGTTCGTTCCACTTTAATCAAATAAGCACGGAAATTATACACTAGCACCTCACATTAAGTGTTTGGATATTCTCATCTCTCGGGTGTTATAAATATATATATCACAAATGGAAATTTAAAAATATCACTCACTACCTGTCATAGCACATAGATTACTATAGGCTTGGGAAAGGATAAAAAACCTCCACCACTTGGCGTAAGCACCTATGAAAACTATCAAAGAGGGTTTTTCAAGGGTTATAATGTTAGGTGTAGGGATATGGAAAACACGGTTTGTTGGATAAGGGATATTTAACTAGCGGCAAGTCAATTGTATTAGTTAATTACATGTACAATGTGGCGTTGCTAAGCCAAGACTCGACTCAACTTGAGCTAACTATGAAATAAAAGAAACATAAATACAATAAAAGAAACGGGATGGTAGTCTGTATGTTTTTTCGCTTTTCTTTTTCCAATTTTTTTTCGTTTTTCTTGATTTTTTGATTTTTTGATTTTTTTTATTTATTTATTTATTTTTTATTTTATTTATTTATTTATTTATTTATTTTGCATACATTCTTGCTCTACCATCAAAAATAACACATCAAGGGGGCTCGGTTCTCCCCTTACACTTGAGCTTTACATGAATCAAAATAAAGACTCGAATTAAGATAATCGAAACATTTGGAGTAGTTTAAAACATTAACGTATCTATAGGGGTAATAAATAATGTTTTCCCCATTACTCCATCACACTAGTACTTTAGCCATAAGTCCCAATCGTCCCAAAACAATATGTACAAGATATGACTCGACTTAGCAACCATGTAACCAATTAGACAATTAACAAAGGGTTTAAACAAATAACAATAATGCACTAAAGATGAGTGCATACAAGGTGGGCTAAGGCGATTTGGGTGTACATTTGGGGATGGATTGAAACAAATTCTTCCTTTAAGTAAAATGCTTAAAGTTAGAAACAAAAAAGATAGGCTCTGAGGGGTGTACTAGGGGTATCGTGTACTAAAAATGAGTACATCGCTAAGGTGTGGGAGAATTACTTGACCAATGAAGTTAATGTAATTATATTACAGGTGTAAAACATGGGTTATCCTAATGCCTCTTATCATAGTAAATCCTAACTACACGAATGTAGTCTCACTTGTGGTCTCGGGATGCATCACTAACGCAAGTTCTAGAATCTAAATACTACCGGTACACTCACAAGAACTAATAATAAATGCTTTTTCCTAACAAATCTAGGGTCGAACCTCACATATTTGGGGTGAAAATTTTTGAGAGGTACGGTTTTTGTGCTAGTCATATAATTCCTATCCATGAGACGCTTATTAAGACTAAAGTTTCTTCCTATATGTTGCAAAAAATTTTAAATTTGGTGTCAAAATTACCTTAACAAGTATTTCTCTTAGCTTTATTACACATTCACTATTAAACAAAGCAAAAATCAAGTGGAGTTATAGTTTTTAAGGTATCCTAATTTACCTTCCCTACACTTAAATCGAACATTGTCCCCAATGTTCTAAATAAAAGATGTTAAAGTAAAAATAAATGAGAATGAAAGAAACTAATACTCCCCTGATTTACTCGGTATGGATGTTGTGATAACATGATTAAATCTTACTCCAAGAGAATGAACATGATAAGCTTCACTCCTGAAATATAAATCATCTTCTTGTCCAATATAACCTGTAATCAACTAAGAAAACAAACACAAAAACGAAAGCATCAAACCGAACAAAAATCGCAACTAGATGTAATTCCAGACTTAGAAATAAAACAAAACAATTAAAGGATAGGATACTTAAGGAATGAATTACAAATAGGAACTTATAAAACATATCCACAAGTATTGACATACAAACAAGATAGAATATATGCTAATCATGAATTGTGAATTTTTCATGTCCGAATTTCGTTCTTTTTAACAAAATATAAACTTTCCTACATTTATCTTTTTGTAAAATACCTTTATATGCAATTAAGACGAGGTAAAAAACAAAATAAAGCATTTTCACAAATTATTCGAAACATGAAAATTTAACAATTATGATTAAGTATATATGACACAAACAAACAAATAAAATAAAAACATCAAACAATTAAAAACATGGGTTGCCTCCCAAGAAGCGCTTGTTTTTGTTCGAGTCACGAGCCTGACTCTACCCTTATTTAACAAAAATAAGGGAGGTTTTCCCTACACTTAGGATTAAGTGCGGGTGAAACTAGCGATACATACCCTTAGGGTGGAAATATGCCACGTGAGGTGTAGAGGGTGAGAGAATGGCTTCCTTCATCCTAAAACTACCCGGATAATATTGGTTAATGGGTGGGTTGGTTCCTCTTTTGTCTCCTAGATGTAAATCTAAGGATGGAAAGTTGTGTAAAGATAGAGGTTCCGGTTTATCAACACTGGGAAATTCCCTAGAACTAAGAGTAAGGTTATCACTACAAGTATTTAAACCTATATGTACTTTACGTTTTGTTCAAATATCTTTCAAAGTATTTCATATCATTATCTTAGCATGGTGCACGTTTAGACTATCTCTATAGTTAGTTTATCCGTGTAAACGGGACCAACACTATATTCTCTAGTGGTGCTTGGTACAAGGGTTCTACCTCCATCGGAATTCCTAAAGTTTCTTCTACTTCTTCCGGGTAAGTCACGGGCGGTGTGTGCGCCTCAAAAGATGGTAGGACTTGTGGGGTACTTTGTGGGCTTGGATTATCCACCTCATCCTCCATTGTATCTAGATTACCTATGTGTTTGTTTTGTACTATGATGTTACATGATATCCACTTAGGTATCCCAAGATAGTCATCCCCAGACAAACTTCCTGTTTGCTCCTTCAAACTTGTTATTAATTGATCTGTAATGTTGTTAGTTGGGTTGTCTACTCTATAATAATATTGGGCACAATCCTCTATGGCTTTCCATGCTTCTTCATCATGTAATTCCCTAAGGTCCCCGTCGGCAAAATCGTCAATGTACCTTTGGACATATCGGTCGACACGATAGTAAAAGATTTGAGTTAGGGACCATAAATCGAAACTATGATGAGGGACTATTCGGAGTAAAATTTTAAAACGAGTCCATGCATCATAGATAGGTTCATCTCGATATTGTTTGAACATCAAGATGTCATCAGGGGTGAATGGATTTCGTGGTCGGTAGTATGGTAGATTCGCGTTCTCCATAATGGTGAACGGAAGATTCAATGGAAAGGTTTTTACGAACAAAGACACAAAGAAAAGATAGACTACGAGAAAGCTGATAAAAAGAAAACAAAAAATCTCACTAGATAGGAATCTAATGAGTAGACCTAATAAAAATAAAATTCAACCTAATCAATAACTACTCCTCGGCAGCGGCGCCAAAAACTTGATGCGTGGTTTTGCAACCTTGCAAAAGGTTTTACTTCTCAAGGGATCTTGAAAAGCTTACAATCCCCACCAGGCAGTGTACCTGACCGATGTAGTATAGTGAGTGGCAAGTACCGGGGGATTGATCGTTCTCTAGGGGAATAGTGTCGTTAGGATTGAAAGCTACATGAACTAGGTCTAAAGGTGAGGGATGATTCTTTTTGTATTTTTGTATTTTAATGAAAGCAAAGTAAAAATCTCGGGTATTGGAAGAGTGGGCGGAATTAGTTGCTAGTCAACTAACCCAAATAACTAGTTAAACAATAAAAATAAAATAACAAGAAAAGTAAATTGTGGAACTTCTTATAGTGGGAAAATGTGTTTACTTAGATTTCATTACTCCCTAGCTATCTCTTATTAATTAATTGGTTTGTTATAATTGTTTGGAAGAAGGGTTGTTTTCCTTAATACCAGTCGTGGGGGTGTGTACGGACTTCCCCAACTCTATAAGCTTCCATCTCTTCCTATGACGATACTCCAGTATCCTATCATGGCTTCTCCAATAGTCACTTATGCATTAAAAACAACCAATAACACCGGTGTACACAACCGAGAAACGTTTCTTAAGACGTTCAAGTACATTACCATATAGGAAGTTGGCCAGTTTTCTTAAACTTAACGCGAAATCAATCACCCAATACAATTAAACAAACCAACAATCAATAATTAATAGCTAGGTTTCATTAGATCTAAGCAAACACTAAAAACCTAAGCTAGCACGTTAAAAAAAAGACAAGAATAAAAGATAATCAAACAACACATAGACATATTGAATGATTAAAATGTAGACTTATCTTCAATTTAACATGAGTGAAAGAAGGGTTTGAAACCCTTACATAAGCTGTGAAAATCGTCTAGGGTTTGTTGCACAAAAGTTCCACACTAATGAATGAAAATTCCAAATCTATATATAGAGAATACAAGCTGACGGCGTCAGGTTGTAAGTCCTGACGCCGTCAGAACGCCATGTTTAGGGTTTTTGGATGGCCTCCAAACACTTCTGACTCCGTCACCTTATAAATACTTCTGGGCCGTCTCATGCAACATCAAAGCCAGACGGCCTTGCCTTCCTAACGCCTGACGCCGTCAGGTGTTAAATCAAATATTCTTCACTTGAGCGTCATGTTTAAGTAAAAATCCATCTCTTGAGTCTTCAAGTGACGGCGTCACCTTGTGGTGTCTGACGCCGTCATGTGCAAATTCCAGCATGGTTTCTTGACCTTGTATTTTTCTTCACTTTTCACTCAAAAAATGTCCAAAATGCTCCATTTTCCAGAATTCTTGTCCAAAGTACCTAAAATGACAAAAGAAACGATTTGAGGCAATATTTTATCATAATATCACGATTTAGGGCTTAAATGACCTCCTAAAAGTGTAACAAATATTTCCTTATCAGACGTCGTCACCATCAAGGCTAATGTCGTCACACAAGGTCGGTGAGGAAAAACCCTAAACGAAGCCGATGGGCTGACAGGGTTACAACTATATACTTTGATGCAGTCAGATATGCAAAAATTATACATACTCTTGGCTTGTTTCATAATTTCACGTGAATTTTTGGGAGACAAACCCGACACGATTTTCAACTATTTTTCAGAGCTTCTCAAAAACTTATATGTATTGAAGAGATAAGTTATTTGATTAATCAATCAATTATGTTTATCATTGTTTGTTTAATGATGTCTTGTGTTAGTTCTTCAATTGTCATGCTAGGCTAGAAAACTTAGTATTTACTTAAGGTTTGTAGTCTTTCTTCTCTCACAAACTTCCAAAAAAATGTTTCATATTTATTGATATTAAATTGTCATCTCTAAATTGGTTTATTATAGTTTAGTGATCCATGTGACCACTTTTCCACTCCTATGTGATTAGTTCGCTCTAAAGCTGGGTGTAATAAGGGAAGGGAGACGAGTCTTCGACCCCTTCGACACGTCATTCTTATAACATACACCACCACAAGACGCATCCTTGGTGGTTGTTTGGGAAAAGATGGTCGTCCCAACGGCCGAGTTGGGGAAGAAATAAAAGAGGGTTGTGTGTGTGATTTGGTTTCTGGGATATATTTGTGTTTAAGTGGGGTATACTTGAGTAGTAAAGTTTGTTGTCTTATTACACTACGTTGGTGATGATGTTGGTTGTGTTAAAAAATTAATGTGACGTTGACGGTTGTGATCGCGATCACTGATGCACCCGGCCTAACCTCTCGCGAACGTTTATTATAAATGCCCTTGAAAAGAAAAGATTCTGGTGGCCTTAAGCAGTTATTGGCAAATATGTTGCCATCAAAACTAAATGATTTCATATGCGTGGAGAAGGATAAGAAACAATTTATGAAGTGGCCCAGAATGTAGTTGAAAAAAGTTTTTGTGCCCATTTGAAATAAATGGATCGAAACAAGATACGGAGATAGCAAGTTTAACTATAAATGCAAAATTATTGTATAACTTGCATTCAGATTTTTGGATAATATTAACGTCGACAACCAATAGGTAAACACCAATAATAGAAATAGTTGTAACTTTTTATACATGTTACAATCAGCTACGTACATTTATCAATCAGTTATAACTAAATGAATGTTACAAGCTATATGTGCCGATATTTAGAACAATTAGCTTTTATTTCCATTTCGAAAAAAATAAAATAAAATAAACAACTTTTTATTTAAATATGTTATTACTTAAAAGCCTATTTCATCACGTTTGATTTAAGTAATCAGAGATGATATACCAAGATATAAATTTCACTTCTCCATAATAAGATTGGTCTTAACTTTAGAAAGCACATACTATGATACTAAACCCTAACTTTATAATTTAATAAGTGAAAAACTTGACCAACAATTAAAGTAGGCTAAAATGAGGTTATCCTTTTACAAAACTATCCAAAGGGGCAGGTTGATTCTTTTGAGACTTTTGCACTTAAAAGACTTGCATGCTTGTGTGTAAAGTATGGGCAAATTAATTAAAATTAGAGACCATAATTCCTCATCTTGCTTAGTGGAGAAACTCAAAAGTAGCTTTCTAACATTTCTTTATCCATTATGGCAATATAGTTCTCATATTCATTTTTATTGTTTAATAGTCTAACTTAATTAATATCTATCTTAGTGATGTAAGAAATTCAAATGTATGCTTAGGTTACGTATACTTGATCAAGATGTGAAGATAAGAAATCGTATAAAAGTTAGATAAGTTCCCAACAATTGAAAACGTATGCTATATTGGAAACACTTCATTTTTATTATGCACGAGTCATGGTGAGAAATTTGTTAAGGAGGGTGGTAGTGTCTTTCTTAACGTGAGAAATACAAAGTTCATAAATATGTATATATTATTCAATATCTTTACGATGTATAAAAGAGAAAATCAAATTCCTTGAAACTTCAAAACCGAGTAATGTTGTTTTATAAAAACACATTTACCTTTGACTTTGGAATTTTTGGTTTTAATGCATGATTTATATAGTTGACTATGTTGTAAATTTGAAACAAGAAAACTACTTTGAAAATACGTTTACACAAAACATTTAACAACCAGTTCGCAACTTAGATTGTTTTCCGTTCTAAAATTTCGCGGTTATGGCGCGGGTACTCGCCTAACATATAAAATTATAAATTGTCGATATTGTTAATTTTAATCCGGAGTAACTTCAAGTGGTTATATAAAGTTTACAATTAAGTTGTAATCTTAGATCCAGCTTATAGTTATATGTTGACCTAAAACCCCTTAGTTTACAATGTGTTTCATGCTTGTCTTCTTCATGTCTTTTAGACCCACAAATGAGATTTTATTTGCTTAAGTTAATAGAAAAATATATATGGCTATAAGCACATCTAAGGTCGATAACTAAGAAATATTATACATAGATATTACTATATAACGTAGAGTAGATAGACGCATCTTTGGGTACCATACACTTAAATATTACGTTTAATTTATATAAAAAGTGAATATATAAAGGGAGTAGATGTCAAATCTCCTTTGAATCTAGCAAAAGCTTCATGAGTTGGAAGTTTGGCATGGCATCTCTCCCAAATCGCCGACTATGAAGAAGTAACACAATTGAGTATATCTTTATAAAGGCCGGTGCTTTCACTCATCATCCTAGTCTAGTCTCACTCTCATTTTACATAATTTCATTTGCTTCTTTTTACATATTATAATTCTAGAAAAAGAAGAAAAACCTAAAATAAGCCGATACCGACAAAACAACATAATCGGACGTGTAACGTATATCATAGGGAAATCAAAGTTCTATTAATGTGGAGATATGGATTAGCATCACCACTTGCTTACAGTACAAAGATAGTCGTTTTCGTAGCAAACTCCAACCAAGTCGTTAGCAAAAGCAAAAGTTACTTTTTTTAGTATAGGCAAAAAACCATTTGTGAATTAGAACACTTTTTACATATATATATATAGTTGTACACAAATTACTATTCAAGTAACTTCATTTTCCTTAAAATGTAACTTTCCATTAAGAAAGCAGAACCACTTTCTTTTCTTTTGTAACTTTGACAAAGTAAAAAAGGGGTTGGTTTGTTAAAGTTTACTTGCTTTTGAGTTCAAGAAGAAAGCTTAGGTAACAAATCTTTTTTTTGAAAAGGAGACTCAAATTCCCCACCTTTGTGAGTCATTTTGTGTTGATCCTTAGCTTCAAAGTTTGACCTTGATGACATGCTAGAAAGAGGTATATTTGAATCATGCATGGTTCCTCCATTATTGTTGCATGGTGGGCCAGTGGGGTATAATTGGGAAAAAGTAACCTTTTCTCTTTCACCAAGTAACCTAATTTAAGCTAACACACGTCTATAGCCTTTTTAAAATAAAAAAAGCCTCGTTTGTTTCTGTAATCTGATTGCCTGATTGGACTAATTTACCCTTGTTATTCATAGATAATTTTTAAAACAATAAACATACTTTCGAGAGTAAAACCTAGCGACACTCGTAAGAATATAAATGTTCCACAACGAAGAGGTTGTGTATTTATGTAACACTCCCCGCCTACAACGACGACCACAATATTGTTCGTTTTGTCGTCTGCAAGCTCACGACTTTCTTTTTGTGAACCTTATGTGAAGACTTTCCAGCAAGTCACCCAAATGAGTACTATTATCACATGAACACGTTTGACTGCAACCCGCAGTTGAACACAAAACACGTTGTGTCATTGTAAGGTGAATATTATTTTATAAACCCAACATCTCTCCAAGCTAGGCCACAGCCGATGATGTGAAATTTGCCTAGGGCATCACAATTTAACAATTTCACTTCTTTTTTTGTAAATAAACGAAAAGTGAAAATTCCACACAAGCAGGTCGTCTTCTATCGCAAGGGAAATGATGTTCGTGGACATTAAAAGTTGACTTTCTAGCCATTGACATTCTCGAACTTTGCAAGAGATCGCGTATCACATATCCATTGTATTATTGGTCCCCTAATTTTAGCTGCATGTTGCTTTCTTTCGGCTTCTTCACAAACTTATGGCCAAGTTGGACATGATCGATATCGTTGATAAAGCATAAATATGCATTTGATCGAGTTGAGTTGTTGAGCCGGGTGGTCCTTGGCCGACAAGAGTTTTACATTAGATTGTCACAGTTACTTTGCAAAAAGTTTTCAAAAATTCGGTAAGGTTGCATTTGAACCAAGATTTTTTAATGTAAACAGCCACTTAAAAATGTGTATCACTAATATTGCTAAAAAGTATTACTTTATATGTTATGCAAAAGATATTTTATCGTTTTTGATAACCCAGTTGTAAACTATACTTATGACTAGATTCTCAAAATTTAGATAAAAGTTATATTCACATGAAATAAGTGATCACATGGTTTTGACAATGAAAAGGTATGGACACAACAAAGAGCTTGTGATCCGCACGAGGATCATAAATACAGATTCTAATAATGCGTTTTTCGATGAATAGGACAGTATTTCGAATGAAAATATCAAGATTAATCGTTTTTGAGAATTCTAATAGGATGAACTAAGACTTGATTATGAAGTGTGCCAATGAGTAAATGCATCAGGGTCATTGGCATGGTTAGATCTCATTGTGGTGTTTGCTCGAACATTATTAAAAAAAAACTCGTATTTTCAATCAAACTCTCGAGTCCTCAATGGAACATGTGTCCCAGTTGTCACAGATACTGGTCGATTATAATTATCTTTTTCTCTCACTTATTTTTAGAAATTCTTTTTACAAAAGAACAATAGCTAAGAGAGAAGGGTACCATGGGCTGTTAAGCTCGTGCCATGGTACCAGCCAAGAAAAGAGGATGGCGCACGACACCGTGGGTGGCGCCGTCGGCTGTTGCGCCGTGGTGGCCAGCCCACGCTGTGAGTTCTTTTTTTTTTTTTTTTTTTTTTTTTTTTCTTTTTTTTCTTTTCTTTTTAATCATGTTCTTTGTATAAAAAAAAATACTACTTAGATAGTAAGTTCTTTAATGTAAGATTTTAACGAAATGAAAATACGTTAAACATTAAAACGAAAATACATTAAACNGCCGACGGCACCAGAATTTCTGGTGCCAACGGATACGGCCAGAATGTGGTGCCGTCAGATTTCTGGTGCCATAGAGATTTTTGCTGACGTGGCAGTAACTTTTGGCCCATGGCACCAAGGTTACCATTGCTCTAAGAAGTTAGTAACTCATAATTGTACTACGAGTACTACTTTTCCCACAAAAATTTGGTTCACTAACAAATTTTTATACAATTTATGATGTGTTAGTAAGTTAATTGATCTTTTATTTGATACACCTAATTAAATGTGGATTTTATAATTTAACATATATTTAAGAGAAAATTACCAAACTAGACATGTCGTCCTACGACTTATTACTTTTTAGGCCTAAAATTTCAAAACTCGAAAATAAACCGGACGACTGGTCAACTTGTACAACGCAACCACAAGCCAACAAGTGTCCAAGTATTATAGGTAGATTAATCTTTATCCGATTGTTTAAAAACATGTGACAAACGTAGACACGAGTTTCCCAAAAAATGACTCGCTTTTGGTTTATTTTGGACTTTTGAAAATTTTAGGCTTGAAAAATAATAAACCGTAAGGCGACTGGTCAAGTTTGTTAATTTTCCCTATATCTAAAAGCAAAATAAAAAAATAAATGCATTATTACTCTTATTTGTTGAATCTCAACAATTGTTTTCCTACATATTTAACTAGATAGCTTGTGTTGCATATATTTAACTAAACCGGATAACTATGTTACCGTTTGCCAAGAAACAAAGGCAAGTGCACTAGTGGTATAAGCATCATTTTCATAGTCAAGGGAGCAACAACGACATTGTAAAGTACAACATGGTTCTGCGGTGCAGTGATACCCAACACATTTATTGCCAAAAGCTGGGAATAAATCTTTCTGACTATTATTTTCATTTTACCCCCCTAGTAACGATTCTTACTTAGATTGTACCCCAAATTCTATATTGTATAACTTTGGGCAATATCCTGTCCATTAACTACAGATTAGCAATTAAATTACAAACAGAAACATGATACTCGTATATAACTAGTTAATCACATTATTATATTATGATCAATGACATTAACCAAAATGAAAGGAAGTTGGGACAAGTAATATTAATATATTCACATGTCAACGTTAAATAAGTGTCATAAACCAGAAAAACAAAATATCTAAATCTATTACCTAAAACACGACAAATTTGAAACCATTCGGTACTGGTTTGGTTTCATTAAATACCATCCTTGAATCCTAAACCAGATATGAATTTGAACAATAATTAAGTTCGTTGCAACCGAAATTTTGATTTCTGCCATTGTAATTCTTGTATTTTGCTGTATTTATTATACTCCATCTGTCCTATAATTATAGTCTCAATTTATGTTTAAGGATGTTTCAGAATAGTAGTTTTACCCTTGTGTCAACCAAATTAAAGAGAGTCGAGTAGATAGAAATGATATTTGATTGATTGAATAGTGCGGTGTTTTCACTTTTCTTAAACTAAGTGTTTTTTGCCATGAAACAAAATAATTTTTAGACGGATAGAGTAATATTTTATAAACGGAAAAAGCTTGAATGTACTAATCAAAAAACATTAACCTAAACTAATATAGCTTAGTTTATGCATTTTTGTAAAATTAATATAGTCCAAAACTTCAAAATAATTCTGAGAAATTTCATGAAACCAACAACTAAATCTAAAATATAATCAAGTTTGACTCAAACTTCAGTTTGTCAGCCGTGGCTATTTCTTACCCACAAGCAATACACGTTAGAATGTGAATATAAAGATAACAAATTTTAGTGATTCATGGTATCTTAAATAAAACAAAAGACTTTACTTTTGGATACTTTTTAGTTGATGGAATACTCAAAAAACGCGTAAAGGAGAAGTGAAAAGAGAGCGTGCGTTGCCAAAAGGCAATTTTGATGATCATCATCATGTTTTCTTCCTTTCGATTTCAAGATTTGCTTTATAGTGTGCTTCAAAAGCAAACCTTGTCTTGTTTAACAAACTTTGTAGAATACTATACCTATTTGTACCATGCAAATCTAACAACGCTTTGAGCCCATCTAAAGTTCTAAACTATCATGTCGACTGTCCTAGTGTCAAATAGTTTAAACTAGCATATATAAAAACATCTTGTCGAAAATGTAGCATACCTATTAGCTGTAAGTTCAATGGTCATAATCAGATTCCTGTATGATGTCCCCTTATAATGCTCACGTATATTTCATATTAACACTCTAGTTTTTATTTCCTCTTCTGTTTGTCATAAAGAAATTTGTTGATACGGATGAGATAATTTAATGTTTTTCTAACTTTCACCGAAAGAGCAAGTGTGAAAAGGAGACAGCCGTGCGATGGCTTTGCAGTCGAGTACCATTTTGCATGTTCATATCCAAATTATTAGGCTTTTAAACCCCTTAACTTTCACCGAATATGTTCAAAAAAAAAAAAAAAACCCCTTCACACGCGCTTCATCCTCACTTTATATTCAAAGTATCAAAATTTTGTATTTCTTGATGGTTACTGTGGAATAGATATGTATAGTGAGACGTACTATTATATGTACATCTTAAAAGTTACTGCATACGAATTTCTAGAAATGTACGTACGTCACGATGCATTTATAACACACAAGTTGTAATTTTTGTAAAAGTGATTTAGGTCACACTGTATATGACATCCAACCTTACGTTATTGGTTCTGCTACATTGTATCGTGCCATGACACGCGTTTTCGAAATCCAACTTAGGGTTATATATTCAGTTACGGAGTATTTTGTGTGTGGTTTTCAGCTAATAATAGCAAGTCCATAGACAATGATATATGGGAACTCGCTATTTTCTAAGCTACCCACAATAAGGGGCACAACCGACTGGGTTGTGAAGGTTGCTTAGGGTCGTCCTTGTTGTGGCTTCAAGGTCGTCGGTCATGGTTTTGAGTATGAGGGTCGTCCAGACGACCTATGTCATGTGTTTGTTTGTGTGTGTTTTAGTAACTAAAATGTATTTATGTAGGATATTTTTTTATAGCGTAGATCGTCTTACTCGCAGGAGAGATAAAACTGATATGACAGGAAAAATGAGAGTTGTTGAAGGTTATTATTAGGGGTAGTCTAACAATCACTTACTACCTGAAAAGATATTTTACAAGAGCTTTGTAAATTATCGTAAATATTTACATATTTGTATATAGTTAAATTTTCTTGAAAATATTGTTTCTTTTGCCCATTAACTTTTGAGTTCAGGTGTATCATTGGTTAAACTAGTGGTTATTTCGACCCGATCTTTTTGATGTTTTCTTTGCGACTTGAGCGTCTCATCAGATTCTCTCTTTAATATCAAACACATAACTTTAAACTCGTAGTAAGGCCACCCTAATCACAACTAAATACATACCGCACAAAAATTAATAAACAAAAAAACACTCACAAACCAAATACAAGGTTCAGCTGATTGGAGGATTGAACTACACAAAAAATGAAGAGGGGCAACATCTGACTTTTTTTCTCGTCGGGTGAGGAACGCGTCCTCTCTAATGAGAACCAATCGAAGGTTGGATAAGACCAGCCTTACAAAGTCTTATAGCTTATTAGAATAAACGTACTTATCTTTAAAACTCTAAATTAATTTTTTAATGTTCATTCGCTTCTTAAAATTATTTGTTTGCTTAAATTTAATTAAAAAAAAATAAGAAATATAAACATCATGACTGGCCTCTAACTACGTCTATCATTTCTACGAGGGAATAGTAAATTTGGTATCTCCTTCGTCTTAGGACCAAAAAAAGAATATCCAACATATGATCCTTTTGACTTCATTAAAAAACATAGAAAAACAAGTTGACATATGCTCCATTAATGTTTAATTCGTTAGTTAATAAGAAGATTTACAGATTTAATACTCCGTATATCTCTTTAGCATTACAAAAATATCTATATTCAATAAAAACATTTGCGTATAGCATAAGTTAATTTTCTTTTTTGTAAAAAAGGTTTTTTCTAAAAGTGTTCAACTTTTTCTTGTGAATTACTCCGTAATATGGTTTTTGAATGCGTGTTGACATTACGAAGCGCGTGGTATGAAAAGTGAAGATGAATCAGTCAATGTTTAAGTCAGAAAATACATATAAAGCATAATCAACTCATGAATCTCATCATCTCATTAAAAAGTTTACCCTTTATGTTATCTATATGTGAACATTATTATATTCTCTTTAATCTTTTTAAAATTTTATTTTGATAACTTTTATAAACTATTTAGGGTTAATATGTAAATATGTTATCACTTTGCAAAAATATTCGTCTATATTACTGAACTTTAGTTTTGTTCATCTAAGTTACTAAACTTTATGAATTACTTGTCCAAATTACTGAATTTTTGAAAATCGTTCATTCAAGTGACAACCAAAATTGGCTACCGGGTGATAATTGGTTGTTCATCCAAGTTACTGAAGCTAGAAAATTTTCAGTGGGGGGTCGGGATCTAAATTGTTTTTTTCCTAACGCTATATACCCCCTACATCGCAAAAAATGGGGGGTCGAAACCGAATATACCGAAATTTTTCTACACGAAAACTATATACCCCCTACATCGCAAAAAAAACTTTCGGGGGGTCGGGCGCCCCCTCCCGCCCCTATGTAGCTGCGCCCCTGACTGGATGTGAAAACCGGTCACTCTAGTTGTTCTCGGAACGATGTTAAAGTAGATGAACAAGTTTATATGTAACCGGTTATAAAAATTAAGAAACTTGGATGAGGTAAATAAAGTTCAGTAACTTAAACAAATTTTTTGAAAAAGTTCTGTAACATATTCGCATATATACCTAACTATTTAATATATCTATACTACATATAAAGGAAAAAGAGTCAAAGTGGAAAAGTGAAAAGTCAATATTGTTGAAATGTTGAAATGTTGAAATCTTATTAAAGGAAATTATGAATGTAATTAATATTATTATTAAAACACCCCATTACTTAAAAGTACAATGATTTATTCACATTGTACAAC
>LBNU01007389.1:58442-88212 GCA_014162995.1 Artemisia annua
TCAAACCAAAACTAATACTTATGTAATTGTAAACAAAGTTCATATTTTAAAGTGTAGGGGGTATAAAGTATAAGGTGTTATTTGTTTATTATCTAAAGTTATCAAAAAATATGGAGATTTATAATTTTACACTTAACTCCCTATAATATATTTAAAATTCAACCCACTAATGTTTTATTAATTACCTCCTCTTTTTTAAAGTTTTTATTTTTATAAATTTGACACCTATATTTTTATGTGTTTTTTTTCTTTAATCAAATTCTCCACCAAATTTATTAAAGTTTGACCAAAATCAATTCAATTTTGACTTTTTATTGGCCAATCATATTGCTCGATTTCGCATATGTGTCAAAATCGAGCATTCCTATTGGTCCAATTGTTTTTCCACTAAGATTGTTTTGTTAAAAAAACTCCGAAATGATGTAATTCTTTTATTATATAAAAGATTTTCATGTCATATTACAACTAACCTCTAATCACGATGATTTAAATACTTAAGCATGGTGCACTTTCATATATAAAACTTTACGATAATCAATTATATAAAATTAAAAGCAGAGTAGTTGGAAAAATGATTTTATTCATATTTTATACCACCTTTTTAAAATTAAAATATAGGTGAAAGATAGAGAGAGGATACATACAAAAGTGAGCTTGTGACTCCATTATCTTTGAACAACTAGAAATTAAAAAATAAAACAAAAAGGTGTAGACTATAGAGCATTTATTTTCCTGAAATTCTTGCAAATTCTCTCTCTTGAAAACAAACAAACATTGCCATCATCATCTAACTTTAAAAGATAAAAAACTCATTTTTACCCATTACTCTAACCTTGTCCACTTATTATTAAATTATTTCCAAAAAGCTTCTTTTGTTTTTATTTTCATATTTTACATACACCTATACACACAACACACATCTATCAGTGAATCTATATCTATACATATATACATATACATGTAGAGAGAGAGAGAGAAATAAAAACAAAACAAAAACCTACCATATTATCATCTTCTTTCTTGAAATAATATTCATTCATCAGTTTTGATCAAAATTCTTTCATTTCTTATCGTTTTACAAAATTCTAAAACCTGGGTTTTGTTTAGTTTCTGATTTTATACAAAACCCAGTTCAATCTTGACCTGAAAATTCTTATATATATATATATCATGAGGGCTGGATTAAGCACCATACAACAAACCCTAACACCTGAAGCTTCAACTGTTTTAAACAACTCTATAGCAGAAGCTGGACGTAGGAACCATGGTCAAACCACACCGTTACATGTTGCCTCGACTTTGTTATCTTCCCCTACAGGGTTTTTAAGGCAAGCATGTATTCGGTCCCACCCGAATTCATCGCATCCGCTCCAGTGCCGCGCTTTGGAACTGTGTTTTAGCGTGGCACTGGAGCGGCTCCCAACCGCTACGTCCTCACCAGCGGTTACGGAGCCGCCTATTTCCAACGCTTTGATGGCGGCCCTTAAACGGGCCCAGGCCCATCAAAGACGTGGATGTCCAGAACAACAACAGCAACCGCTTTTAGCGGTTAAAGTTGAGCTGGAGCAATTAATTATTTCTATATTAGATGACCCGAGTGTTAGTCGGGTCATGCGTGAGGCAAGTTTTTCAAGTCCGGCTGTTAAAGCTACTATTGAGCAGTCTTTAACTAGTGGAAATAATCAAATTCCTTCAGGTATTGGAATCGGGTTCGGTAATTCAAACCTACCGAACCCGAGTCCAGTACCTGTGAACAGGAATTTGTATTTAAATCCACGGTTACAGAATAATAATAATAATAACCAGAATAACGAAACCGCGGGTTCAAAGAATATTTATCTGAACCCGCGGTTACAAGGGAGTCAAAACATGATTCCATTGAGTAATAATACTCCAAGGAATGAAGATGTGAAAAAGGTTATTGAGATTATGACAAAACCCAAAAAAAGGAATCCAATTCTAGTAGGTGAATCCGAACCTGAAGCTATTCGTAAAGAGATCTTAAAACAAATCGAAAAAGGCGAATTCGAGCTAAAAAACACTGAGGTCATTTCCATCGAAAAAGAGTTTGTTTCCATATCGGATAAGTCACTTATACCATCAAAGATCAAGGATTTAGGTGATGTTATAGATAAAAGGATTGGAGATTTTGATAGTAGTAAAGGTGTTGTTATTGATTTAGGTGATTTGAAATGGTTAGTTGAGCAAGCACCAGTTGCAACTGTTTCATCTGTTGGTCGAGAATCAGTTGCTGAGATGTCGAAAATCGTGTCGAAATTTGCTGGAAAAGTATGGTTGATTGGCACTGCTACTTGTGAGACTTATTTAAGGTGTCAAGTTTATCATCCATTAATGGAAACTGATTGGGATTTACAAGCTGTTCCTATTACATCAAGATCACCTCCACCAAACATGTTTACTAGGTACTTTTATAATATAATCTTGATATCTAATATATTCATTTGATTTTTGTATAGTTTTAAGTAATGAAAATTGTTAAGATTGTGTATATTTATAAAGTTGTTTTTGGTTTGTTATTATAGGATGGGGACTAATGGGATACTTGGTAGTTCGATTGAGTCTTTGAATCCGTTAAAGAATTTCGCGAACCCTGTGACGTTAAAGGCGCCTTGTTGTCCAAGTTGTGCTAGTGAATGTGAAAAAGAAGTTGCGAAATTGAAAGAATTGGAAAAACCGCCCGATGAGGTTAAGAGTAGTTTACCTCAATGGTTGCAAAATGCAAAACCAAAAGATCAAGCTCAGGTATGTGTTTTAATTGATTAGTTGTGTTGTCTGTTTTGTTTGGTTTTTAATTTTTGTTTCGGTTTTTGTAGGTTAAGGATCAAGAAATGGATATTAAACAAAAGATTCAAGATTTGCAAAAGAAATGGAATGATAACTGTTTGCGACTTCATCCGAATTATAATCAGTCTCCGAGATTGGATAGAGTTGTACCGATGGCGATGTCTGTACCTTTGACCGGAGGCTATAAACCGAATATGCTTTTGAGACAAAATCCACCTGGTCAACAGCCACGGTTACAAGCGCCTAGGACTCTTCAGGAGGCTTTGCAATCTAGTCAACAGCCGCGGTTCCAACCGCCTAGAAGTCTTCAAGAAGCTTTGCAATCTAGTCAACAGCCGCGGTTACAACCGCCTAGAAGTCTACAAGAGGCCTTACAACCCGCCCAACAGCCACGGTTGGAGCCTCCACGGAGCCCTGTTGGTACTGATCTTGCTCTTGGACCAAAGAAAAACGAGGATTTGGCTGTTAAGGATCTTTTAGGCTGCATTTCTTCCGAACCATTAAAGGGTAAATTTGCTAACTCAGCAGATACAGACTCGTTCAAGAAGTTGCTCAAGGGTTTGATGAAAAAAGCATGGTGGCAGCCTGAAGCAGCATCCACGATAGCAACAACAATAACACAATGTAAAGTAGACACTGGTTCGAGAGGTAGTGTTTGGCTATTGTTTGCAGGACCTGATAGGGTGGGAAAAAAGAAAATGTGTTCAGTTCTTGCCGAGCACGTTTGTGGGGCTAATCCAATCACTATCAACCTTGGATCAAGGCGTGACGTTGAGGAAACGGATATGGGATTTCGTGGTAAAACCGTGTTGGATAGGATTGTTGAGGCCGTTCGTAGGAACCCGTCTTCTGTTATAGTCCTTTCGGATATTGATGAAGCGGATATGTTGGTTCGTGGGAGTATTAAACGGGCTATGGAAAGAGGTCGGATTACCGATTCTCATGGACGTGAGATAAGTCTCGGGAATGTCGTTTTTGTACTTACTGGAAATTGGTCAACCGTGAATTCCGACGAGCATCGGGTTGATGAGCAGAGGTTGCACTCGTTAGCAAGCAGTGATTGGCAGTTGATGTTAACAGCTAGCAAGAATCGAAAACGTAGGGCTCATTGGTTGTCAGGAAAAGATATGTCAAGCAAACCGAGGCTCGATCTTAACTTAGCAATGGACTATGATGAAGATAGAACCGATGGGTCAATAAACTCGAGCAATTTAACGATCGATCAAGAAGAAGAAAACCAACATTTTGCGGTTACATCCGTACCTCATGAGCTAGTTGGCCCTAGTGACGGGGCGGTCGTGTTCAAACCGGTTAATTTTGGGAATATCCGCAGGGAAATTGAGAAAACCATTAAAACCGCCTTCTCGACTATAGTTGATGAGAATATCACAATCGAGGTCGAGGAGTCTGCTATCGAAAACATATTAGGTGGCTTATGGTTTGGTCGAACAAGTCTCGAGGAGTGGGCTGAACAAGTGTTGCTTCCAAGCTTCCATCAGTTCAACGCTAGGGTCCCGTCTCCAGGAGAAGACATGGTGGTACGGCTCGAGTCTGACCGTGATTCTGTTCAGGCGGGTGGTGGCGGAGATTGGCTGCCGAGCAAAATCGCGGTGGTAGTTGAAGGAGTGGGAAGTTGAGGGATGTGTTTTTGTACTTTTGTTTTACAAAGGACTATATATGTAAATAGTGGTGGGAAAGGGAGGTATAGTGAAACTTTTGGAAAAGATTGAGGGCCGTTGATATAAGTAACGGAATTAACGGTTCTCATGTTTCCCTTTTTTTACAAAAAATTTCTTCTTTCATTTTGGTATAAACAATATTCAAAAGTAATTATCAAGTTTCATGTCTAAGCAATAAGATGTTCCAAGTATTATTCACTTATTTATTTTGTGTTTTTATCAAGTATTTTGTTAATGATATAGATGAAATGTGGAGGTGTAAAATGGCAAATAGGAAATATTGAAGTGTGTTGTTCATAAATGTTTGAGATAAATATCACATGGCAATGATATAGATGAAACTTAAGTGGTCAAAAAAGCACTTTTTGGTTTTATTAAAATAAGTAACAAATAATAATAAAAATATCGTGGATGTAAATGGGTCTAAAGTCTAAACAAGCACACGTCTTTGAGTCTTTGCCTCAATCTATGTCAAGCTACTACATCTATATAATAACTGCGTCCTTTGATTTTTTAATACTACCATTTAACCATATATTTATTATTTTGTGCCCATCCCAAAAAGTTAGTTGTTGAGTCTCTGTTGACTATAGGTACATGTATAAACCAAGAGGACTGGGGAATAAAGTTGTAAATGATGTATATAGTATTTTATACATGTATATGAGCAAAATTCAAGGCATGAGCTAAAAGATTTATTTAAATAACAAATTGTGTAAAGTTATTACTGAAAAATTAATACGTAGTAGTATTATACTGCAATTATTATATAGTTATGCACTATATGTATTAGATGTTAGGATAAATGGTATAGGGATCTTAATATTATAAAGTTATGTATAACATATATTTAATGTCAACAAACTTAAATAAAAGATGGAGATGATGGTGAGCTCATTGATGATTTTGATTCTTTATTCAAACTAGAAACATCATTCATGAAGTCATTAACTGTCCCGTTTGTACTATTTTACTAATTTTAAATAGAAAATGATATTTGTGAGTTCATGAAAACTTAAACAAAAATGATAGATGGGCCTAATAAATAGGCCTAACCGTGGACCTACCGCATTAATAACTTGTACATTTATCAAATGTACAAGTTATTAATGCGGTAGGTCCACGGTTAGGCCTATTTATTAGGTCCATTTATCACATCTCAAACTTAAAATATTTATGTGACAAGTAAAAGAAATGCAGTGATGTAAAAAGTTTTGTCAAGGGTATTTTGCAAAAATTTTGGACATCTTTTCCCCTTTTAGCTAATTGAAATTTTTTTCTCCGAAGGGTAAAAATGTCACATAATACTCTAAAAATAAAGAATTTCAAAGAAAATTACTCACAAAAACAAAAAAAATTGTTCGCTACCCACAAAGCGAAAATGGTGGAAAGTATGATACTTTTTCTTAATCATTTGCCCAATTCAAGGCTGTCAAGATCGCGATCCCGCGCAGGATCGTTTTTGTCTTTGCAAGATCAAGATCGAGATCGTAGGATCGGATCGCGATCCTACGATCCTACCAATTTGTCATATTTTGTAAACAAATGATATACGAGTCAAATTGTTTTACATTTCTACTCAACGTCAAAGATAAATTCATATAATATCCTCTTGAAAATGACAAAGTTCAAATTTCAAACACCAAAGTAATAGTAAAACACAAAAATGTCAAGTTTCAATTGTTACATTAACAATTTAGTGGAATAATATTACATAACATAGGTTCTAAATTTCTCAAAACATACGAGCCATCAACATGATTTCAAGAAAACAAACGTTTCATAAGTGGCATTCCAAAACATACCATTTGATTAGTTTAATCACAGTGAAGTAAAGTAAATTAAACTGTTGAACACCTTTTGACTATAATCTATTTAGAAAAGTAGAAAACTATGTATAAACTATAATCTATTTAGAAAATGAAACAATAGTGGTTTACTCATTAGACATTAGTAAAACACACGTTTGTTTTTTTGGCTTAAGCAAGTGGGATGGACTTAAAAGATTTAAAAAAAAAAAAAAAAAAAAAAAAAAAAAAAAAAGTGAACTCGGATCTCGTGTCGATCTTACGTGCGATCCTACGATCTTACTTACGATCCTACCTCAGATGCGATCCTACCACGATCCTACACGATTTTGACTGGTGTGCACGTAAGATCGTACGATCTTACGTGTAAACTCGCGAGTTTGACAGCCTTGGCCCAATTATTATTAACGAGAATAATATCTAATGTAAGCACAAGCTACTATAATATGAAAATAAATATACGCGAAAGTACTTATAAAAACATCTCATGTAATTACTATTTAAAGTTTATATATGGATATACGGAAAAAACATTTTTAAAAAACTTGATATCTATACTACATATAAAGCATGAATAACTATCTCTCCAAAATTTTAAGACTTACAAGAAATTAAGCATAGTTTACAACACTTTAATGCACCCAATTTTCAGAATTACAACAAAGTAAGCATATTGTACAACAAAATAAAGCGTGGTGTCATTTTAAGACCAAAATTCTATCAAACAACATTAATGCTATTAAAAATACCCTTTCACCAAAAATTACAACCATTTAAGCACAATGTACAATAGCTGCAACCAATTTTCAGATTTACAACAAAATAAGCATGATGTAATTTTCAGACTTACAATATTAATGCTATTAAACTAGTCAATGTTATTAATTACTATAATGACTACTAATTACAAGAAAAGAATCAAAGTGTACAACACTTTAATGCACATAATTTTCAGACGTACAAGAGAAGAAGCATAGTGTACAACAAAACACCACATTAATGCTATTTAATGTTTTCAATTATTTAACTGGTCAATAAATACAATTAATACAGTTATTAAAAGACCCCTTATATAAGAAATACAAATTATCAAGCATATTGTACAACCAAATTAAACACAATTCCTACATTAAATTTCACTACTACAAATAATAAAGCACATTATACAAATATTCAAACCCGAACGGGCAACGGGCCAAATGGGCTTGAGCCCGAATGGGCGCGGACCAAACGGGCTCGAGCCCGAACAAGCACGGGCCAACGGGTTCGAGCCCGAACAGGCGCGGGCTATACGAAATTCTTGATATCCGTAAATTTATTGTCAAAAAGAACATAATAAACTAAAATACATTATTCATCAAAAAACTTTATTTCAGGGTACCCGCCGCTGCAACGCGCGGGTATCCTGGTAGTTTTAACTTAATCAACGGTCATGATTTGCTATTAAACTCATATATTGTGTAAAACATGATATTAATAGTTAAATTTAAAAAAACAATACCAACCTCAAATAACATGTCAGTTAAACAAAGTTTAGACATGGATATTGTTAATGAAATGCACATGCTTAAAAGTCTAGACATTGACCTTCTTAGTTTGATGAAGAAAAAAGAAGGTAATGGTGTTGTATGTTATTCTGGGAGGAAGCTTTGAGGGGTGACATTACGTTTAAGTCTTGTTTTCCTAGAGTGTATGCGCTAGAATCTAATAAGTTGATTATGGTAGCTGCAAAATTGGCTCATGAAGATTTAGGTTTTTCTTTGCGTCGTATGCCTTGGGATGGAGCTGAGATGATGAAGTTTTTTGAGTTGAAAGTGAATATCGATGGTGTTCAATTGCCTATGATGCAAGATAGATGGTCGTGGTCTCTCGTGGATTCAGGGGAATTTTCTGTTGCTTCAGTAAGAAAGTATATAGACGACCATCAGTTAACAGGTTCCCCCCTAAAACTCGTTGGGTTAAAGCGGTTCCGATAAATATTAATGTTATGGCTTGAAAGTAATGTTTGGTTTTCTTCCTACTCGTCTTAACCTTTCTCGTAAAAGTTTGGATCTCCAATCCATTTTTTGTCCAAATTGCAATAAGGAAGTTGAATCAACAAGTCACATTTTCTTTGCTTGTTCTATGGTGAGAGATCTTTATCGTAAGATTGTTTCATTGTGGGTTGTTTGTTACTTGTGGTTTTCTTCGTATGAGGAGTGGTTAGAATTGCTTTTAAATCTTAGAATTCATTCTGATTGTAGAGATATTTTGGAAGGTGTTTTGTACATAATTCGGTGGCTTGTGTGGAGCTTTCGGAATAAAAGTTTATTTGGTTCAAGTATTCTCTCCAAAGCGGTTATTTTGATGATTTAGTTACTCGTTCGTTTTATAAGTGTAGATATAGATGCAAGGCTAGTTTTAGTTGGATAAATTGGTTTAAAAACCCTTATCTTGTTCCTTTGTAATGTCTTTTCTAGCTTCTTGCTAGTTTTTTAATATATCCGCAGCTCAAAAAAAAAAAATAAATCTTCCATCAAACAATTTTTTTTTTTTCACAAAATCTTGATATATGACAAAAAGTTTATGTAAAAACTCATGAATAATTATTAGCTGTACTTATATTATAGCTACAAAACATTAAACACGAAAAAATGCTTATATATCCGTATATATTAAACTAAAACTTTAAAATAAATTTCATTCTTGTTTAAATTCTACACTTGCACAATACTTATAAGTAGTAATTATTCATTTACAATTAATTTTCTTCTTTTACAAGAAAATCCAAGATAATGAATCCAAAAAGAAAGATGTAATAAATGGGTATGATACAATTGACACACAGTTGTGTCAGTGTGTGTGGCTGGAGACTGTGTTGAAAAGTCATGAAATTGAGGGAAATCGGCCAAATATAATTGGAAATTCCCGAAAAGGCATAAATTGGGAAATGACATTTCGATCTTCTATTCTCACAAATATGTAGGCATTACATTTTACACTACAGCTTTTTAAATATATAAATAGTTTAAATATTTAAATTGGCAGACATAACATGATTTATATACTTTTTTTTTTTTTTTTTTTTTTTTTGACACACTAATTTTTGCAATAAACAATTACTCCGTATATATTTATTATATAACACTTCAACACGTTATATATTTAAGTGTGCAAATAAGAAATAAAAATGTATCAATCGATTCCTTAAACCAAAAGTATCATAGCTAAGTATTTTTTTTATGTAATGAAAACTGTTTAATTGCTATTTAGTAGTATATATTAATGTTTTATGTATTACTAACGTTATGAAAATAAACACCATTTTATTCCTTTTATAAACTTATGCAAAAGCCTAACTTTTAAACCTATCCTCAGTAAATGTTTACCTTTTACGGTTTTACCTTTCTAGATGATGCTTACATAGAAATGATTTTTTATTTTTATTTTTCTTTTTTGACCAAGTGTCTAATTTAAAAATCACAGCAAGTACAAAATCAAATTCCAAATAGAACACCCATATTCATACACAATTTTGCCGTCTTTAATAAATTACTCCGTATATGTGGACTTTATCTACGATGGGAATGGATCTAGTAAGAAGAAAAAATAAAATGAGAAGAGTGAGAAAAGTTTCCAACCACACAATTCAAATAAGAGGGAGAAATTTAAGGGGAGATGCATCTATTTTTGTAGGTGCATCTCAAATGTGTGGTTGTGGTTTCTTCTCATCCTTCTCATTTTAGTTTTTCTTCTCATTTGATCTTAACTCTATCTACGATATTGAAAGTATAACAACACCTTTAAACAAACTGGGATATATCTATAAACAATACTGTACTACTATACCTAATTCTTAATTACAAGGAGTACTATATATACTCATATAAGTACTGCGGTATTTATTTTTAATACATACACAAGATAATGGATTAACATTTTTCAAACTTGACACAAGCTATTACCGTCTTTTAATTAATTTTTTTTATCTTCTAACGTAATGAATTTACTTACACATAACAAAATGTACATACAATTTTTTTCATGAAAAAGGCAATAGATAACCAACAAGTTGTGTTAACGGACATTTATTGATGATATACAGAAATTGAACAAGAGATGGTCAAACTTTTGAAGCAACTTGTTTGAAGAGGAGTAGCATTTAATGCCCAAAACATAAAGATATAATAAAAAGTGGACCATTTGGGTATTTGTATTTTCTTTAAATCTTTAAATGTGGACACAAAGACAAATATTGTTTTGAGGGTTGTCTTGCATTGATTCATGCATGTTGTCATGTGTCATGTGCCACATTTTCTAAACTTAGGCCTTTGGCCATCCACACCATGTGTTCTCATTTATTAGGGTGTATACTTTCCTCTTTTAATTACGTCCACACCAAACACTATAGTTATCTAAATAATGAAATTAATACTCTTACTTTTGATGCATTTATAAGTTTGTTGATACATGTCACTATACGAAAGTAATCATCGTTTTTTCTTGAAATTAAAACTTTTTCTTGAAATTAAAACGATGATATAGTTTAACATGTAGTTTTGTATTTGTGAAAGCTTATGAATCGAACCAATATAATAGTCCAATGACACCAACAACTAAGACTTTACTAGGTAAAATTTTTTTTTTGGCTCGAGTGGGTTCAAGTTCATGACCCACTCATTGTTACGTGGTTAATTCCGCGACAGACACCAACGAATACCGGAAAATTAAACAAATGTTGTTAGTTATGAAATGCACCTTCACTTTCATTGCAACGAAAAGCTACGGAAGCTCGCATGTGGCATACGCATATGTTTCTTTTGAAATATTTCTATTGCACCTAACATGTTAATTATGTTTTTTTAGAAATTGTAATTAAATGTAACAAGCGACGTGCAAACCTCTGTTTGTTTGCATACCTAGTTTACACTCCCTTAATTGCTTTTCACATGCAATGATGGGATAAAGTAAGTTAGGTCATGATAAACTTTTACACGCGTAGTATTGGTCATCAATTTGATCATGACTATCATTTATCAGTTTTTGAGTCATTTCTATTCAACGAATCAAAGATTAATAACTGTTAAAGGGCCACGTGTTGTGGGACATGGTTTTCGTCTTAATTAGTTCATGACAACTTGTAACTCGAGACAAATATATATATGTCCCAAGGGACACTTTGACGTGATATGGTCATAAATGAATATTACATGCATTATGAGTTTTTTGATATTGTGTATGTGAGATACAAAAAGTAAGGTTACCGAGCATGCATAATTATCACTTATTAGAAACCTATAAATATATATATGTCGTGTGAAGTTAAAAGTAATGACAACAAACCATCCCTTTAATTATTACAAATTACACTTTCTTCCATTATAATGTGGCTTTTAAGCATGTGTAGAGCGATTTGAGGAAAAGGCATAATCTCAATTATGAGATTGTATCATGCAGTCCTCGTGTAAATATGGTCCCAGTTTTAAATATAAACAACATCTAAATATCTATTTTAAAAATCCAAATTAAGTTTTAATGCAAGTTTAATTCATGAGATGTTTTCTTCTTTAGTTGGATTTGGATATGATCTATATTTAATATTTTTTTTATCAGTTAATCACCAATTAAACTAAAATAATACTGATCCATTGTATTGTTTAAACTTGAAAGACATTTAAATTAGTTAAATATGAAGAGATTAAGTGAGAAGAAAAATTAAAATGAGAAGTATGAAAAGAATATTTAGTGACACATTTTAAATGGGCAATGAGTAATTAATGAGAGATGCATTAATTTTTTGGCGTATTTAAAATATGTAATAGTTTTTTCATTCTTCTTATGTAACTATTTACCGAATGTCTTTTAGCTGAAAGATACCTGAATATTTCATCAATTAAAATGTTACTTCCTCTGTCTTCAAATAAATGTTTAATTTTAACTTTTTAGAGGGTTTGTTTTTTTTTTTTTTTTTTTTTTTTTTTTTTTTTTAATCTTAATATTTTTGTTTCTTTATATAATATTTACGTGACTTGAGATATTACAGTTGATATTTTGTTTTTTTTTCAACATAATCTATGATCAATACATATATTATAGAATGAAGTAGACACAGTAAATATTAGAGTATTGGAAGTCTAGAACAGATAATGTGTCTTTGTCTTAAAACGAATGTTAAATGTACTTAAACTAATCTAACTCCCAGTAAAGCTTCACCTTTTCAGTGACCAACCACTCTAACACACCCAATAAATAATTCACAATTTAATAAATAATCAGTTTCAATAGTTAAGTATGGATTAAAATAATAGTGATTAGAAGTAGAAAGAAGCTAGTTTTGATTACAAGGAAAGGTCCACTTTGGTTTGTTTGGAAGTAGGATGCCTTTTATATATCAAGACAAAACAAACCCTTACTTTCTCCCCAACCACTCTTGTCATCTTTACCTTTCCACCCACTTCATCATCTAAATTTAATCTTTAAAATATGATTTGTAAAACTTTTTTTAATAGTAGTAGATCAACACTTGATAAAGACAATATGTTGATTAAAGGGTAATTAAACCGGGTATGAGAATTACAACGTAGTTAATTTCAATAATAATGGTCTAGTCTCTGATTTTAAAATTTAAATATCATTCTTGAAGTTTTTTTTCTAAAGTTTGAATGTTTATTTATTTTAATGTGCCGTGCAACTATTAAAAGTGTGTTTACTTATTTTAATTATGTATTATACTCGTTCATGGCAATTTAATTTAATTACTAAAGTCGTCCATCATGCATCACTAGAAAGCGAAAGTCATGCACATTAAATAATAAAAAACAAACAACCCTAACAAAATAAGAACCTATTGGAAGGGATTTCAATATGTTGCTTATGAATCAAATTTTAAAAGAAACATATAGTTTGCTTCAGTTTGGGAATTTCATATCAACTTTATTTTGCTTTCATATGGGGCGACTTTTTTGAAAACTAAAGCATTTTCGTCAAATCATATCTTATGCAATCCTTGAAGATAATGATTATCTTAAACATAACTTCAACATATTACTAGTTGTGGTTCCAAACATTGTGATATTTTTATCCATTACAAGTTTTTGAAAACATACCCTAACATCTTGATAGCAAGAAACCTATTTGTAATGAAATCACCTCTAACTTGGTAGATTTAACGCGCTATATGTAACCATATAGTGTTCAAATAAATGAAACTCGTCGTCGAGATCATTAAGCCAGATTAAATTGTTTCATATAATGGAATGTACATCTAGTACATTTCATATGACTCATTGAACAAAAATATGTTTCATGCTCAGCTATAGACTAATTTAGAAAGAAAATTTATTAACAGACACACTAAATCTACAAGAATTTATAATTGTGGGGTGCGATGGTCAGGAGTTTGGAGTTTTGTGAGGGAGGGTTTATACGTTTTGATACCACATACATATTTTTTTCAATTGGTGTACTAAATGCCCACAATTTGCAGCCTTGTACTTATTGATCGTTTTCTAATATAATATGAACGATTTCTTTTGTATTCATTGCCGACTGAATGTATATTCTTAGCATTTATACTCTCTTAAGACTGAGTTTGTTTATTAATATTAAGGGTACTTTTCAAATTGAAGACAAGAAGGCTAGGATTGTTGAATAAAAGAATGGTCGTAATAAAATGTAACCGGCTTCGATATCTTGTCGAGTCTGTAGATATATCGTTGAGGGATCATGATGATCGGTCACACAGTTACGGGTTACATAACAGGTTCACAGTACACGTGTTTGTGTGTGTGTGTGTGTGATCGACATCACTGGCACAAAAATTTTGACGAAGGATTTTGTTTCGTTATCAAGGACGTGACATGTTGTCTTTCCAATGTCCAATCTAAATACCGACAACGATTTTTAAGCACAGAAAACATGTATAGCAAGCAAGAAGCGTGAAATCGGGTTCGATGTATTTGCTGGAGGCTCATTCGATAGATGTAAAATGAGTAACTATGATAGACCTCACCACAACATCTAACCATCTATCATAATTTGGTTTGTAATAGAATGCTGATATGTCACATATATCTTGTTATTCTCTATCACGACTTAATGGCAAAATGAATCACGAAAGTGTGAACTATGANAACGAGTCACGAAAGTGTGAACTAAAAAACGCGTTTGGTGTTTAAAAACTGATAAAAATAAGAAAAATCCAAGTATATGAAAAAGACTGAAGAGAAACAATTAAGGTCCAGTGGGACTATTGGTTCGATCACTATCAAGACCAAAAAGCTGGCTGCTTCATTACATTCTGTAGGTTTTATTCTTTTTACACGAAGCATCCATGTACATAATTTCTACAAACATATTACCACTTTTCATCTTTAATATCTTGGTTTTGGAATTTTGGATTATGTTTTGTTCTTCTTGGATCAATCTTATTAGGTCACCTTTCAGACACGTAACCCTCCGGGTGAGAACACTTTACAAGAGATCGAGAGTGTATATTAGCTGGTAACATAGCCTATTATTTGAATTGATCGACTGCATGTAATTTAAGGAATATGTACTTGAAGACATTAATACTTCGATTTAACAACAAATAATTTAGCATATACATTACTTTAATAATTACAGTACCTTTTAACATTTACTCTTAGAAATGTAATAAGTACAACAGGTAATTATGGCCCTCTTCCCACATGTGCAAATATTGGTATTATTGACATGGAAAGAGAGAATAATGTTGATTGATTCAATCACCTTTTTATAACTTTCAAAAAGTTGGGTATGTCTTATATTCATTTTCCATGTTACAACAAACATTAGGAATATTATTCGATGATCTGAAAGTAACGGGTAGGTGCCAATGTTTGCTTCATTGCAACTTTTTCCGTAGAAAAGAGATAATGATGTTTGTTTTGTGATGTCTAATACATCCTGGTATAGTACGTACATCTCCATATATAATCATCTTCAGTTTAAGAACTTTATAACTAGAATAGTCTTAAATTTCTTAATAATAGTAACATACAAATAACGATAGTTTTTGAGATATACTACATGTTAAGTAAGCCAAAAGAAGCGAAGCATGAACTATGATTTTTATTATTTATTTATTTATTTATTTGTTAAAAGACCTAGACAGCCGAAGGCAAGATATATAAGCCATTTCGTGTTCTATATAGCTTAAACGACAAGCATACATGGGTGAGAGGTTGCTCGACTCTCAATTAAACTTGTTAACTTTAAAAAAGGGGTTGCCCCAAACAGTACTACTAGGATTATTATTTTCTAACTTATACTGTTATACATATAGAAAGGCAAGATAACATTATACACGTATATACCTAGGTATAAAGTTTAAATTGCAAGTTGCTAGAGAGAAGACGGATTACATAGCAATTTTAGAACTAGTTAATGGGTCGCAAACCCACTCAATCCCTGTAGGATTGAACTGCAATTCCTATATCGTGTAAAATCTACGAGCGGGTAAGATTTCTAATCTCCTCAAGGGTGCTCTTTCGAGGTGGTTTGGCATCAAAACAAATCCGATTACGAGATCTCCAAGTGATCCATGTTGTAGACGTTTATTCAATCGTGTGCACCATGCATGGAGTAGATCTATAGTATAATATCGTACAACATCTATAGTATAATATCGTACAACACTTAGCCCAATCCCCATTATTGGGATATTTTTAACCAACTCTCCTTCAAGGCTTCAATTATGATTTTACTATTTAAAGTTTGAAACTTCAGAGAGATATAAACTTTATTGAAACCCTACATGGAGTAAGAAATTGTCAAGATTATCATGTACAAAGCATTGCAAGTGGATGACAAATCACAAGATGCCTTTTTAACCTGTTCATCTTTTTGAAGATATGCAAGCTTTTTATAGCACCATGCTTACTTGTTCCCTCCTATCATGTTTCCAAAGAAAGCAAGTAAAGAGAGGTGTTCAATCATATTATTTTTCTGATGTAAAGTATTCCATTGGCCAATTTGGGCACTTGCATCATTATTTATTGGTTCATCTTTGAGTGTTTACTATTATATCATTGAAAATAACTAACTTATGGATTAATGTAATTGCAATTGCATTTTGTAATAAAACACTGAATTTAGGAACAATTCTTACAAAACTGTAAGTAATCATTTTACATGAAATTATTAAAACACATGCATGCTTATTGTTTGAGGATAGATCTTGAGAAAGAGCCAGTCTTGAAAAAAAAAAAAAAAAAAAAGTGCACAAAAATAAGGTTTCTTGTGGATTTAAACCTTCTGAAGAGTGATCTCACATAAGATTTCACATTCAAGAGTAGTATAAAATTTATGAAGAATTGTATGTGGTGCTCGAAATGCATCATTTTTTTATTTTTTTTATTTTTCTTTTTTCTATTCATTTGAGCTGCAATTAAACTAGGTCTTATATATTCTTTGTCTAAAATTCTGAAGTTCTATCTTTCGCTAAAATGGTCAAAATTACAAAAAGCCTAACCAAAGAAAATAGAAGGAAAAAAAATCATGTTATATTTATATGAGTGTTTATCTATAGGTGAATATGCGAACAATTTTAGCGACATTTTTTGGACTTGGTACAGTTTTTTTGCGAGTCATATAGAACGTCACTTTCCCCACAATCGAGTATTTTAACCTAACTAGTTGTGTATTTAAACATCGTTGTTAATGTTGATTTCGGGTCTTAGGATCTTAGCTTCTTCGAGACCAAACTTAAAGAGACGTGGCCTCGAAAAAGTTTGAAACTTCATACTTATAAGTTATAACATAAGAATTACGACACAAAACACGTTTTTCGCACCGACAAGACAATTGACTTCAAAAAGAAGAGACAAATTCTAATGGGAAAGAAAGTATCGGAAGTGCTGAAAAAAAGGTTACAAAAGAATCTAGAAATGAGTTCATATCAAAGTGGTGGTCTTTATAGATGGCAATTTTGACTTGCCTTTAAAACATGTGCATACCCAATTAAAACATGATCATCAACTTGGTGAATTGCGCGATATGACCCCAATCCAATACTATTTGTGGGGTACCTTCTGTTTAGCACAAACTTGGTACTTTGGGCTTAGTGCACCTTGTGTAGGTAAGGAAAAAAATATATATATATATATAACCCCAAAGATTTGGGCTCAATTTAAGCAGAGAGACCCATTTCATCTGATTGGCATGACTCATGAGGGCCAAAATATAAGAAGAAGATCATGCCCAAACCCATGCTTTTCTTTTTCTTTCTATACAATTACTATATATATTAAATCCCGATTGAAACGACGTCGTGTATGTAACAGTACATATGTTGGGCTCCAAGCTTTTTTTCCAACCCAAAACTTATGCCTTAGCCCAAAAGTGATGATGTCTTTGGCCCAGGTCTGTTTTATGTTTTGTTATAATTTTGTTGCGGGTTTATTTTAAGACATAAACGAAGTGTCTGTCTTTGTGAGCTGTGCTACAGGTGAGGGTTCGTGCACTCGCAATTTTAGCTGGTCTAATGAAGGGAGAAGATGGGAATTATCAACAGACTTTCATAAACGAGCTTACACCAAGGCGACGAAGCTTCAAAAGGGAAGAAAACAAAGGTTGGTCTCATATTTTTTATAATTATTTATTTGGGCAGGTATTATAATAGTATGAACACTAGCGCCAAGAATATGTTTTCAAGGCATTTGTAGATCACTTATGTCACATATTTAGTGTGCAGTCTAATAATATTGTTGGTTGAATGTATATTTGTTTGTGGATTTGAAAGTTGTGGGTTTTTTTTATTGGTTTAGAGTTGAGGGCTTAGTGTGTTTTTGTTAAAATCAATAACCGATATAGAGTGTGGGGTGTTTGGATTGTAGGTGGCTGATTATAAATGTTTTAAGATTGTGGTTGACGGGTTATAGATCTTCACACTTTTGATCCACTCATTTGATGAAAGTTGTTGCTGCTACTGCCTTTGGTGATGGTAATCTTCTTTTTCTATCTTTTGATTATTGATTTGTATTTTCATTTGATGTTTTGTATAATGGGTATGTGTTGGTTTAGGTTTACTCAATATATCATCTTTTTATATTTTAGGTAATGATGCCTAGTTGATACTTTTTGGCACCTTGCAGGTTAAAAAGCATATAAGCTTCTTTTTGGAAGAGAGGTAAGTGACTGCAACTTTGTTACGGCTTTGTAATCTATACAAGTTTGCCATTACCTTATATAAATTGAAGGGCAAGCCTTTGCATAGAAGTTGTATTCTTTATAAAGACAATTAATAAAGTTTATTAATTTGGTTCATTTGTGTAGGTTTGGAGTCGTTGCTGAATATATTGCATAGGAGGTATGCATTCTTACGCGACTTGGATAAAAATTTACATGGTATGAGTCTTGCGTTTATGTATGTATGTAATCTGTATCTGTAAACATTTTCCTAAATATTAATGTACTACAGGAAACCCGTTTTGGATACTTCAAGGTCTCAAGGGAACCTTGGTCATAATAGATTAGGTCCGTCCAAGGCAGCCAACGCCGACATATTTGATCAAGGTTTGTTTTCTTGCATACTCTGTTAGCTACTTAAACACATGCTTTTTTAAATGAGAGTCTATCAGCAAACGGAAATCTATTACACTTCAAAAATACAAGGTCTCCTATAGCTTTTAGATTGTCAAATTGGCATCATTTAAGAATAATAACAAATTGTAAATTAACTCATGTTCTTTAAAAGTAAATAAATCGGTAGGCTTATTACAACACTTCTGAGAATTACAGAAGATGTTTGGCACAACATTCACCATGTTATAGTAGTCTGCAACTAATAAAATTGTTGTTGCTTTAAGTTTAGTAATAACTAATGAGGCTTGATTTCATGATAACGTTACAACAATATGCCATAAATGTGTATTTAGGCTGAAACCACATGTTTTTTCATGTTATACTTTTATGAATTAGTTATCCTATATAAAATGAATATTATGACTATTTGCTTATGCAGGTTACAATTTTATGAATTAGTTATCCTATATTAAATATGTTCAGTCTGTTAGTATGTGATGTATGTATAGTTTATATTTGAACCCACTCTCCTTTTCGTTTATAACAAGGTCTATTGGAGAGGCATCCACCTCCCATCCTCCTTTTCATGTAGCCCGCTTAAAGATTCATGTAGTGGGAGTAAAAATGTTACTTTTGCTACTGATGTGCATAATAGACAAACCCAACCTGTTATTCGACATAATATATTTATCCTTCTCTTATGATTTAGAATTATTACTGATGTATTGCATGTCCTTATTTGTGTCGCCAAAAGCTTTATATATTCTCCTTTTCTTATGTACGAAAGCCCTGTTGAAAAATGTATCTGCTATTTCGCGTCAACGCACGCAGGTGTAAACTGCAGCTGGTAGTTAAAATTTATGTTTCAGATTTCTATGTTTTTTTTTTCCTTTCCTGATGCAACATCATTGTATGTTTGTCTAAAAATAGTCAGATTATTCTACTTTAAGTACACTTAATACCATTTTTTTGCTTTGAAACAACGCCCCGCCGCAATGCGGCGGGCCGTCACCCAACTCGTTATAATTTTAAAAGAAAATCAGAATTTTATATTATGCAAGCCCAACCGAATAAAAGCATAGAAAAGTAGCATGTATATATATTTAATTCTTAATTGACTCTTGAATTGATCATGCATGAGATCTGCTAAAAGCCTGAAATGAAAATATTGTATGCCATACTTTACCGTCAATATCAACATAAAAAAACCATTATCGATCAAGATTTTATATTTATTACAATAAAACCATTACCAATCAAGATAAGTGGATTTCAAAACCAGTCGAAGTGCTAGTTAGTAACTGATGTTTATTCATATTTCGTGGCTCTCTTCTTGTTTTTGTATCTTTCTTGTTGCGTTGTAATCTTTCGTCTGTGTCTTGGAGCCATTGTTAATAATATGAGCCNTTTTTTTTTTTTTTTTTTTTTTTTTTTTTTTTTTTTTTTTTTTTTTGATGCAAAATCATTGTATGTTTGTCTAGAAATTGTCAGATTATTCTACTTTAAGTACAATTAATACCATTTTTTTGCTTTGAAACAACGCCCCGCCGCAACGCGGCGGGCCCTCGCCCAGCTCGTATGTTACAATTTGAAACTTATCTACACCTATATAGATGAACAAGCAGGTTTGGCGCCCGGCGTGTTTCGTCTAGGGATTTTTTTCTACTATGTTTTAAATTGTGATGCGATTATTTGACATTTTTGTGTATTATATGTTTAGAGTTCCGACGTTAGACTCTAGGTTATCTGTAAGGAGAATTTTTTGTTATTTCAGTTATATCTAAAAAACGCTATTTTTTAAGACGTTATTGTGTAGTTTTTAAAATTATATGTTTGGAGTTATTAGGAATAAAAAATTAAAAAAAATCAGACATAGGCCAAAAACGCTTACTTGGTTTTCTCAACTGAATGTGAGCCCAAATGACAGCCCATGTAACAAACATAATGGGCTCATTTTTTTTTTTTAATAAAATATACAAAGTGTAACTGGTTTAGTATTTGTTTATGTATCTTTGCTCGAGGTTGGGAATATTCCCTCGCCCTATAATATAATATTCCCTCGCCCTATAATATATATAGTGAATAACAAAATTGAATATGACACAATATTTAGACCAGCAAGGCCCAACTAGTGTTATACCCGAACGTTGTATAAGTAGATAACGTATTTAATAACCGGCGATATTAACGTTTATAATGACGACATTGTATCGAACAAATATAATTCATCGTGAGAAGCAATTCTTTTTTTTTTTCTTTTTTTTTTGGGTAAAGGGTTTCCCCGGTAAATGTATTAATCCAGAAAAACGTTTAAGTACAAAGGATATGGTGAAGTCCCATATTAAAATTTTGGGCCATTTCTCAAACAACTTTCGAGGATAAGGAGTTCTATTTATTTCCGTCCCATATATTTTATTTTTTACCTGTGATTCAAATGATGGGCTCATTGGATTTGATACCCGGATTTTGATTGAAAAAGTGTATAACATAGAAATAGGGGATGGTCTAGCATTTTTACATTTCTTTATTTATTTTGATCGGGAATTTTTTTCATCTAATTTAGTCATTTTTATGTTTCAAATAGATTAGTTTTTTTTTCCTATTTTTTTATTTCGTAGATTAATGGACCATTTGTATCTATATGCATCAGGATCTCGATTCATTAATCTCTCGGTTCGAGAAAAAAAAGAGAATCGAACCATCTCTTCTGACTCTTTTTTAAATTCGATAAATGTTGGTTGATCGTATATTATTTCATGGTGCACTCCGATTTGTTCATGTTAAGCAATAAGTTGTACTGTTGTAGTATTAACGATAGACAATTCTAACAAAATAGTTTAAAAAAATGTCAAAACATCATCAACACATAAAGGAAACAATATTAATTAAAAATACTTATTTCATCCCAAAAGAACTGTACAAATAAAATATTTTATACCTACTAAAGTTTTTTTTGCTTGGTTGAAATGTAAGGTTGGCACGTATTTTGTCATTTAACTACTAACATTTTATAAATCATATGCAATACTGGAACCTAACTCGAAAAACCTGGAATAAAAACCTCTTTTTTAAACATCTGCTTCAGGAATATGGATCGAAGAGAAAAAGATCAACTTTTAAAGAGGGCTTTAATCCACATAATTGAGTTTCCATTATAATGATGAAATGCTAATGGTGAGATTGATTACAAGAGCTAGTTTTAAAAGAATCAATCAATCAAGCTTGGACCCGTGCAATTTATAGGCCTCCCTCAAAAGAACCAGTCCAAACAATCATCTGACTCTCCGGAGATGATAGCTTCTTTTACTATTGCTTCTGAGTTCGTATCGCTACAATAGTGGAAGTTATGGGAGAAAGTATGAATTTTTACTTGTAATTTGAATTTATATAGTTGAAGGAAAAACGGTTTTAAGAAGTTAAACATAGTGGGTAGTTATATTTAGTGATTGGTTACATGCAGCGGGTGGTTACATGTATGGCTAAGATCGTTTGATCATATGATCCAACGATTGTTTAAAATCGGAAATTAACACGGTAAGGATTGAAAGTTGATGAATTTAAACAGTCCAGATTGATTCATTCAACCTTTGTGGTCAGCTCCTTAATAATTTGGGAGAGATTATTAGTCAAGAGCAGTTTGTAAGTTCGTTAACCATGCCATATGGATATGTTGAAACTCGACTAATGTAATATGAAATTTAAGTTATCAATTCTTAATGTTTGCATATCAATTGGAGATTCTTCAATTCTAGTGTCAAAATTATCAAATTTGGTACTGATTTTAATTTAATTATAGAAGTAAGACCATCATATCTTCCCTAACTTTAAACAAACTACTTTTATCCAATCTATACCAATATATACTCTATAAAACATTAAAACTACACTTTAAAAAGAAAAAAAATAAATAAGATACATTTAAGAGGTTTTCTAGAAAGAGAATATGTTTTTCCCTCTTGAGCTAAAAGAAAGGTTCCCGAGAGAGGGACCGGACAACCCATCACATGCCTTCTATCCCAGTCCAAGCATATGCAATTTTGATTACACTCATTAAACGAAAAAAATAAATAAATAAATAAATAAAATAAAAAACAACTCTCATTATCTTATGCTTTTGAACGCTAATCCTTTAACTGTAATAGATCCATTTTTGTTAGTTAAAAGAAATCAATCTTCTGGATGCCTCCATCAGGTCCTACAACAAACATGACGAAGGTAAATCACGTAACACAATGATTAAAAGACCGTAAGAATATAATTAAAACCCATAACTTTCATTTTCATGATACACTTCTCCAACTATTTGTCTATACCGTGTGACCGCTGATTGTCTTTCTTTAAATGTAGGTAATGAACAAGTTAAAACGAGACGTGGAATTAATGTTTTGTTTGATACGTAAAACACAAGTGATTGATGAAGTCGATGGATGAAACGAATAAATCCGGATCAACCATGTTCCATTATTTGTACCATTTTGAAGATACAGGGTTTCCAAACAACTACTTTATATAAACATGTCGATCAAATAATTGATGCACGATTTTATTTTATATACTTTTCACTTTACTACTTTTATATGGTTTATGACCTTTGCTTTAATTGGAAAGAAAAACAAATAGTGGGAGAGTGAGTTAGAGATTCCAAAAGGACAACCATGATACCGGGGAGGCACGAACCTTTAGGCTTTTAGGTAATCAATCATTCGTTTATTTTTATTTTAATAAGGTACTACTGTACTAGAATAGACACACGTATCCCGTACATATATTTTTTAATCTATTCAACATGCAACATGGTTAAAGTATCCAATGGTGTTTTATGAGTACTGAATGTCTGAATGTGCCAAGTAGATACCGATTTATATTTATGTTTGTTCGAAGATAATCATTACCAACATATTTGATACTTTGATATGATGCATGAATCATTGGATAATTGATTTTTTTTCTTTCAAACTATGCTCAAATATATACTTCAGTTACTTAAAAAGTTAGAAAAATAGAAAGTCATGATTTACTATTCCTTTACGAGTTGCGACGCCTAGTGGTGATTTACCCTGGTTAACTTTTTGGCCCATCGTTGTTCCGAACAATTTTTGGTCAATCAGTAAAGCTTGTTTCTAAACTTGACGAAAGACGTGAAAACAAATTTAGATAAAACTCTAATTAAAAGGCAACCCTAATCCAAGGGACCATGAATAAAACCTCACAATAGTATAAACCCAAAACGTAATGTTTATTAATTAAATGTAAGAACAAAAAAAAAAAAAAAAAAAAATGCATAAGAGATTAGATTGGAAAAAAGAAACCTAACCTAAAAAAAAACTGTCCTGAAACAATTCTTAAACTTTCATAAATAACAAAATGTGAAAGAAGAAAAATATTGGCGGAAGCAACTCTGTGGTAGCGCCTAAGAATGTTCAGGGGCGACGCAATGAACACTTAGTTTTCTGAAGACTCTTCTTGGATGCTGATGGGCAAAGCAACTCTGTTGTGACGCCCTTGGATGTTAAAGGCAACACCATTTATTTGTTTTGTTATGTTTGTTATGCACTCGTTACTTCGTGTAACCTTACACAAGTTCTTTTACCCGATCATTGTCATCATCATTCTTTTTCACTTGAAAAGAACTCGGCCTCAAGTTCTTGGTATAGTTGTTTCATCGACCTTACGAAACTTCATTTGATGATGCTTGTAAGCCGTAGCCTTGATCCTAACGTCAAGTTATTGACTCCTTATCGTCAATCATCAAGTATCCAGTCATAAAGAATAAGTCTTCTTAATTCACGAGTGAAACCTCATTGGCTTATTACACACACAATTCAAGTATAAACGACCATCGATATAAAAAACCTTTAAATCCTTGGCGCATTTGAAATTCGCGCTATCGTCTCCAAGGAATCTTTAAGATACAAGTTTCGTGTGACACTTCTAAGGAAATAGTTGAGATTTTGTTATAAGTTTGATCATACTCTTCAACTTCGTTGATTTTCTAACAAACTCTTCAACAACCTTGGCCTTCAAAATATTTTCTTCAATCTTAACTTCTTTTTCTGGTACTTGTGTCATTTCCTCGGATAGAATCATTGCAATTCTTTTACCTTCCCAAGAAAAAGGTAAAGATTACGTCGTTAGTCATGTATACCTTTAACCTCTTACCACCAACTACCAACAAAATATAACAATCAATCTTGTCGGTCGCTTCACGATAAATGAACTTTCAAATAGATATTGGAACCAACAAGCAGCATCATTCCCTCTAATTAAACAAACCAATATTGTTATGTTAAATAAATTCACCATATTTCTTGAAATTAAACTTCTAGTGCTAGAATCATCTATAACCAATGAAGACACATTATTTTATTTATCAAAAACTTGGAACATTATTTTTTTGTCGTTAATAGTCATCTTTGTAGAAAACTAGAAGGGGGGGAGGGGTTTAAATAGTTTTACGTCTTTTTCAGTTTGTTATCAAACCTTTGTTTTGTAAATAAATACTTTGATTCGACTTTATGTGAACTCAACTCTTGCACAATTTGAACAATTATAACCAAGTACGAAAGTAATAACAATGTAAGTAAAATAATAAATAAGAAATGGAAGGATCATACCGCGACAAGAAGGATTTATCGTAGTTCGGTAACGAAGCACCTCTTCGTCCTACTCCACTCCTCGAGCACCTAACTCGAGAGTTCTCTTCACTACGTTAACAAGCTCCCTTATGGCGGAGAACACCTTACACACCTTTGCTTACACCAATTATCGACACTAAGCAAAATGTCGAGTTCTAATCCTAGCTAGAACCAATCTCGCGACTCTAATCACTACACACCTTCTTCACGACTTCTTCTCGACTTAACACTACTTCTTCACACTACGACTTCTTCACACCTTCACACTACTTCTTCACACCACGACTTCTTCACACCTTCACAACACTACTTACACAACAATCTAATCTAATCACTTATTTTCACACATATTTAACTAATATACACACATTTACACAAATGAATGATTTATTTACAAAGTATAATACACAAACAACTTAGGTAGTAGGATCACACTAAGTTGCAATACTTCTTGTCTTGATGAATAAAAGTATTCTTCTTTTGCACTTGAATGATTTAAGTTTGGATCACTTGGAAACAAAAGCTTATGGTTATATGATCAAAGGATTTAGAAAGATATGTGGGAAGGATTTAAACAGAAAGTTTGGAGTGCAAAAGGTGAGAAAAATGTTGGGAAAAAGGCCAGTATTTATAGGCAAACTGAGAAGATTCGGGAGCGTGGCCGGTCCCCTTAAAGGTGGTCGGTCCCCTTAAATTTTAAGGGGACCGCCCCTCCTGAACGTTTTCCCATTTTGTCTTTTTCCTGGGGAGGTTTTTCCTGAAACATTTTTATCATTTTTGGGCTTAAAATTTGAATTCAAGTATTTATTATGAATTAAGCATTTTTTATTTGCCAAAAATATTTTGTAAATGATATAAAATGTTTGTAACATTTTATAAAAAGTCTACTGATTAAATAAAGGTTCATTTGATCATAAAATGCACTGAGCATTTATTTATTCATACCTTAAGTGATTAATTGGTTAAAATGAATATTTACGATTAAATACTTGTTTACGTAATACTTTTGCGTTTAATGATTCTACATTTTGTGATTGTCAAAACGTAGAGATATCGAAAAATATTAATAACGTTTTTAGACATTATTTATATCAACAATCTTCCTTCTTTCTTCATTTTTCGACCTTCCTATTGCCGAACGTTGAAAGGTTGCATGTACCTCTCTCCATTATCGCCATTGTTGGACAAACTTTTCGACCCCGGTGTTTGCTACTATCACGATTCTTGTGGATTGATGCCCGACCGATGATCACATAGCGTAGTTCTTCAAACATAGTGTAAATCCTTTTCTCATGGATTCGGTTAACCCATGATCCATATACTCTCCACACCATGCCCCACCAATAGTACGAGTTTTTAAATCTGCTACACCATTCACAAGTAGAATAATAACAAGCTCTGATAGCAACTAACATATGAAGTGAAAATGAATTTTGATAAAACCCTAATTCAACGGCCACTCTAATCCAAGGGACTAGGGATACAACCTCACAAGAGTATAAAATCCTAAAATACAATGTCTATTAATCATATCTGAGATTAAACGATGCATTATAATGATAATGAGCCATATATCTATACTACATATAAAGAAACACATTTGCTTAAAACTTAAAAACTAATTAATGTTGTTAGACTAAATGCCCTTACCTGTAAAAAAAAATGCAATTTATTAAATATTTAAATACGTAATTATAATTCAAACCACTAACTTTTTTCACTTTCACTTACTCTACACCCATATATACCTAAAAGAAATTGTACAAAATGATGTTATTATACATCATCGTCGCTATACACGAGTAATCGCCTACTTCATGGGAAGAGTATCTTGGCGGAGAAGGGACTAAAAAAAAAAAAAAAGAAAAAAAAGAAAAAAAAAACTTTTATTAATAACTCTTAAACTTTCCTAAATAACAAAATATAAAACAATTGAAAACGGGCGAAGTGGCTCCATTGCGGCACCTAAAGATTTTAAGGAGCGGCGCAATGAACACCAACTTTACTGAAACTCTTCCGTTACGGCACCCTTGGACGGAACCCTTTTCGTGGTCTTGTTCCATTTGTTATGTACTCGTTGTCAGGGACGGAATCAGGACTAAATATGATCGGGTGCATAAAAAAATTGAAAACTAATACTAGAAACATATTTCGATGGACCGGGTGCATTTAAGACAACTTTAGGAAAAATCGATGAATTTTTTTTTACATTGAAAAAATCCATAAGATGCCCGGACACCCACGAGAATCCCCCTAGCTCCGTCCCTGCTCGTTGCTTCGTGTAACCTTCCGCGATTTTTCTACCCTAATCCTTATCCTCGTCAAAACTTTTGATTACATTGTTTTATGAAAGTTTTATGGGTCCGATTTCTTGCATCAAATATATCACCACTTCTCCAAATATGATTTTTAAACTTAAGGTAACATACACAATTTAAAGTATATTCTAGATAGAAAATTGACATATTTCTCCGTGGTATACCTAAGTTGTTAGTTGTAACATTTTATTCATCATGAATTCACGATCACTCTTTCAAAGGTAAGAACCAAACTTTTGTGTGGAAGACTTCTTATATATGTGACATGTCAATTACTTTGTTTCGTCTCATGTTTCATGTTTGAAAGTCACTAAGTGCAGCTGAATCTTATAACAACCACTCTAGTTTTTATTGATAGCTAGCTACTAGTCAAGATTGAGCAACAATAAACCTATACGGCTATACCAAAAGTTGCAAACTACTATGGCAGCGAGCATGGCCAGCTCATGGTCTCAAGAGAGTTAAACCGACATCGGTTAGCCTTTACTACGTATTTTTCTAAAGCTGCTTCTTGTTTTCGACCATCTGTTTCGCTAACCTGTATCACATCATGAGGCCTTGATTTTCTTAACATGCTTTAAGGTCTAGACAGGTCTAAAACTACATCTTGTGACTTCAACTAGCCCGTTCTTGTTGTTTGGAACTTTCAAGATTGGTCGTATATATTTCTTAGGGTCTGTTTGTTTAGTTTTTATATTAAGTTCTGTTAAATTAAAGTATCTGTCTGGATATATGTTATATGTTTGTAGATGAATAAATGGTTGTTTGTTTTATGTGCTGAATAAAGTGTCTGAATTAAAAAAAGTATTGTTATGCCCTTTTTATTTGAAATAAGTGTTGATTAGAGGTTAAGAAGTGAAAGGGCAAATATGTAAAAGTAATATAAAAGTGATGACTTAATATAAAGGCCCTCACTCCGGCTTATCCTAGAAGGTCATCCATTTAAATTAAGCATTAAACAAACACTCAATTAGTAACTTAATAAATTTACCTATTTATGAATTAAGACCTTTTAAGTCATTATCAAACACCACCTTAGTGCTTTAAAAAATATGGGCCTTAATCTTTGTGATTTATTGGTTTTATGATAAAGCCTACCTTGACAACGAGTATTATTATTATTATTATTATTATTATTATTATTATTATTATTATTATTATATTTATTTATTTATTTTTTATTTTTATTTTTTTTACGATGAATTGCATTGAAAAAACAAAAACTCTCTAGCAAAGAGTTAGAAGAGAATTTACAAAAGCTTATTTAGCTAAGAGTTTCAACAATTAACTTTACGGTCTCTGCATTATTTGAGTCAAGAGAAAGAAAAAATACGAATAAAATCAAAAAGATCACTTTTTCTCACGGGATGAGAATTAAAAGTAACAATATTTCGATACCGTCACAAGACCAACAAAAAAGAGTCAAATGTTTTTTTTTTAACTTATGTTGTTTTTTATACAATGTTTGTTTGCCAACAAGCCTTTACACTAGATAATTACTGTTACACAACCATTTTAACAAACATTTATTTTGAAACTAACAACTACTAAATCTTCTACTGTTCTTAGGCTGAATGCAATAAGACCACACCAAGAACAAACCACATCAGCGCTACATTAACTTTATCTCTTCTAGACCAAACCAAGACCAAACACTGGTAGTAAAAGGACCGCACTTAGACCAAAACATTTGATATTGGGAGAGGGGGACGCATTCGGTTTGGTTGACGTAGAGGGGGTCCGAACAAAATGAAATTGACCAGCGGAACGAAAAACGGTCTTATTACGTTTAGTCTTAGGCTGCCCACAGGAGGAGCTAGCGATCGAGTTTGTCGATCGATTACTACTCGATCGTGTTGTTGTACACAATCGATCGGCAGAGCTTGTTTCCCCAACTTGGTCGCTTGGGCGATCGAGTTATTTGTTTGCGTATTTAAATTATAACCGTTGTTAAACGGTTAAAAAAAAAAAAAAAAAAAAAAAAAAAAAAAAAAAAAAAA